>JAQGDQ010000984.1:65000-73200 GCA_030141605.1 Tubiluchus corallicola | reverse complement strand
CTTACTTACAGTAAGAGCATGAAACGATAATATGATCAAAGTGACAAAATTATTAAATGATTAAATTATCTGAGTTAATGATATTCAAGTGATTGGTGAAAGGGTGGCAAAAACTAAAAGTTACCAATGTCAACCACACTGTTGGGGTAGTCTGTTGCTAAAGTCTATAAAGTTCATAAACAAACTCGTGGATCAGTTCACAACGTATACAATAATAATCATCAACATTAATAATTTCTAAACCGAATTATTTACTGTGAAATATTTTTTTATTAATTAATATCACTGTTTGAAACACAATGTTTTGTTTAGATATACAATAATAATTATTAACATTAATAATTTCTAAACAATAATTTTTTTTGTTCTGCATCTTGTTACAGTTCAAACTGTGAAAAATACGAAGTCAAAATATTTTTGCCAAATTATCACAAGAGGTGATTTGTGTTTGTTGTCTTTGCGTTAGTTGTATTTTGACAGTTGTTCCCAAACCATTTCGACACTTGAAGTTATATTGTTCGAGTTTCGTCGCTGCATGCTGCTTCATTTTGAAACCCGGAAATTTATTTTGGCAACATGCCAAGAATTGCAGTAATTGTAGAATCGCAGCTGTTTTTGTTGGCTGCAAAAACTTTGTTTTGTCTAAATTTTTGGAGTCTTTAACACCCCATGGTAAAGCTCAAACGCAATTTTAAATTGAAATTGTAATTAAAATTGAAATACATTTTAATAGTTTTTGTTGAACATTACGATAACATTTCGCCATTTCTAAACAAAGTTGCCAAAATAAATTGTTTATGATTTTGACACTCTTAATCAGAATTTGTGTAGTTACATGTGCTGGTGCTGCATGTAATTGTAGTTATTGTAGTTTTTAATATTTTAGAGGATTCTGAACTATGCAAAACTATGAAAAGTCTGATTATAAAAGTACACGTTTATTGAACATCAAACACAATAAATATAACAGATAGTAATGATAAGCCCCCTGATCTAGCCTGCTCTCCTTCAGCTCCCAGACTTAATTTCTTGAGCTAGTTTTGATATGTTTAACGAAATTTGAGTATCCGAGGTAATTATTATTTAATCTAAGCTTTGATTTAAAAAAAGCTATTGTAGTTTTCAACATTTTAGAGCAATCTTTATTCTGGACTCGTGTTTACACAATCATCTGGTTTTCCTTTAAAGTTTAGCATTTATTGTTTATGTATTTCATTTATTTTACAATAATTTTCCAAAGCTCTCCCATTTAGTTAAAGTATTTCTTGTTTTCTAGTAACTAATACGTTAATTTTACTGTGGATGTATTGCAACGTGTCGTGTTGTGTTTATTATTCATAATGTTTTTCTTAATTTCTTCTTCTTTCATTTGTAATAATATTTTTATTTTTAATAATAGCGAACCACGCTTGAACTGTAATGGAAATAACGTTATGTTTTTACATATCCAAGTGAAAAATAAGTTTCGATTCCATTCTATTTTATTCTATTTCTGTATAGGAAAAAAGACAATTTGTGAAACCATAATGAACTAGCAAAGGCCCCACAAAAAATTTTGCATATAAATACACTTGTAATCAAAAATACGCGAACATCCTACACAGTCCTCATTTATAATACAAAGCCAGCAGCTTTTACTGAATTAAAGGTATAAGGTTATAAGCAGAGTATAATGGATGACGTCAGAGCAAGGTATATGTGTAAGTTTTGCAAAAAACCGCCCTTTTGGAGGTTTTTCGCCCCCCGTTCCTCGCGGTGGGCCCGATTCGAAAAATAAACCCCCATTGGCACGACACTAGATCGAGACCTTTCTTTTGATATATAGATCGCTACAAATGGTGCCCTCGTCCGGGCTGTAGCCTCGAATCTTATATATATATATATATAACATACCAGCAAAATTAATATATACGATTTGTTTTTTTTCATTTCAGTGATCCTTACGTTCGTGTTTCGCTGCTCAGTGAGTCGAACGCCGTTATAGACTCAGCGGTTACCGAAGTTTGTCGTAGGGTATGTACAGAAAATCCGCTTTGTGATATAAGCTTTACTGACATGGTTCTGTTAAAAATTTGACGGAAATTTAAATCTGTTAAGGATGGTTCACACAAATGCACACATTATTCAGGGATGAGAATTTTCCGTGGATACGCAGAGTTTTTGGAAGACCAGTAGTGCCATTTTTGTAAATCGCGTAAATTCGTTGAGGAAATTTTTATGGACCCAGTACGTTATCTCGCAAGCTGACCGCTAGTTGGCAGGCCGTCACTTTGTTTACATCACGTACATCAGTGTAACCACGTGTACATCTCTATGTATAAAAATATAGAATCAATTGTGCGGAGTTATTTGAGTCAATTGCAGACAGTTTTTATATACTTTTGCATAGGAGCGGCCAGTACATTGTTTCACAAACTGACCGCTAGTTGGCAGGCCGTCACTTTGTTTACATCACTTACATCAGTGTAATCACGTGTATATCTCTATGTATAAAAATATAGCATGAATTGTGCAGAGTTATTTGAGTCAATTGCAGACAGTTTTTATATACTTTTGTATAGGAGTGGCCAGTACTTAGGCATTGTTAAGACAATTAGGTATCATGTATCCTTGATAGTTAGGTATGAAACAAGGTAATTGATATTTTAAGTCCACTTAGGGCTCTCTATGGTCACAAAATTGCAATTTTTTCCTGTCTCTCATCCCATGTTATTCATGCACACAGGAAGACAGGATGATTTTTCTTATACACTTCCATTTTCTTGTATGTTAAAAAGTATACATTTTAACACAGTTAATACTGCAAAAGTGTTTCTTATAATTAAATAATACACTACAAACTTAATTAATGACGGGCGAGCCCAACTATAGATGACTTCACAAACTAACATAATTTTCAACAGCAAAAATATTCCGTGTTGCGTGTTGCACATGTTTGCGAAAGTGAAAATTGAAGTACAGCGCTACTGTAAGATATACAGTGTGTTGTACTAAAACTAGGCAAGTTTTAAGATAAAGATTCAAATTTCAAGTTAACCACTGTCCTCATGCATGAACTGTTGAACGTGTGCAGTTCGTCAGAAACTAACATTCTGAACTGAGTGGTGCAGCACCTGTTTTTTGTGCAGCGTTTCCAAAATGCAGGTGCTAGTGCCCGTCTAACTAGAGAATGGCGAAATGCATGTAACAGCAAAGAACTAGTGGCGTGAATGTGAAATTGTGTATGCATGGTAATAATTCTTTCACGTAAGTCATTTTTGAAAAAAATAGTATGTCTCCTTTCAATGTTTTAAATCGTAGATTGTTTTGATCCACAGTTTAACACGGGGTCTGGGGTTGGTTCAACCAGTGCACATAGCATATTTATCAATGTAATTTTGCAATTTTATTTCAGACGTTGAATCCAGCATGGAATTCAGAGTTCTTCTTTCGGGTAAGAACGATTTTTTTACAGTGTTCATCTGTGTTCATTTGTGTTCACCTGTGTTCATCTATGTTCATATGTGTTCACCTGTGTTCATATGTGTTCATCTATGTTCACCTGTGTTCATCTGTGACCATCTGTGTTCATCTGTGTTTACCTGTGACCATCTATGTTCACCTGTGTTTATCTGTGACCATCTGTGTTCATCTGTGTTCAACTGTGTTCACCTGTGTTCATCTGTGACCATCTGTGTTCATCTGTGTTCATCTGTGACCATCTGTGTTCATCTGTGTTTACCTGTGACCATCTGTGTTCACCTGTGTTCATCTGTGACCATCTGTGTTCATCTGTGTTTACCTGTGACCATCTGTGTTCACCTGTGTTCATCTGTGTTCAACTGTGTTCACCTGTGTTCACCTGTGTTCATCTGTGTTCACCTGTGTTCAACTGTGTTCACCTGTGTTCATCTGTGTTCATCTATGTTCACCTGTGTTCATCTGTGTTCACCTGTGTTCATCTGTGACCATCTGTGTTCATCTGTGTTTACCTGTGACCATCTATGTTCACCTGTGTTCATCTGTGACCATCTATGTTCATCTGTGTTCATCTATGTTCACCTGTGTTCATCTGTGTTCATCTATGTTCACCTGTGTTCATATGTGTTCACCTGTGTTCATCTGTGTTCGCCTGTGTTCATATGTGTTCACCTGTGTTCATATGTGTTCATCTATGTTCATCTGTGTTCACCTGTGTTCACCTGTGTTCACCTGTGTTCATATGTGTTCACCTGTGTTCATCTATGTTCACCTGTGTTCATCTGTGTTCACCTGTGTTCATCTGTGTTCATCTATGTTCATCTATGTTCACCTGTGTTCATCTGTGTTCATCTGTGTTCATCTGTGACCATCTGTGTTCATCTGTGTTTACCTGTGACCATCTATGTTCATCTGTGTTTATCTGTGACCATCTGTGTTCAACTGTGTTCACCTGTGTTCATCTATGTTCATCTGTGTTCACCTGTGTTCACCTGTGTTCATCTGTGTTCATCTATGTTCACCTGTGTTCATCTGTGTTCACCTGTGTTCATCTGTGACCATCTGTGTTCATCTGTGTTTACCTGTGACCATCTATGTTCACCTGTGTTCATCTGTGACCATCTATGTTCATCTGTGTTCATCTATGTTCACCTGTTCATCTGTTCATCTATGTTCACCTGTGTTCATACACCTGTTCATCTGTGTTCCCTGTGACCATCTGTGTTCAACTGTGTTCACCTGTGTTCATCTATGTTCATCTGTGTTCACCTGTGTTCACCTGTGTTCATCTGTGTTCATCTATGTTCACCTGTGTTCATCTGTGTTCACCTGTGTTCATCTGTGACCATCTGTGTTCATCTGTGTTTACCTGTGACCATCTATGTTCATCTGTGTTTATCTGTGACCATCTGTGTTCAACTGTGTTCATCTGTGTTCATCTGTGTTCACCTGTGTTCATCTGTGTTTATCTGTGACCATCTGTGTTCAACTGTGTTCACCTGTGTTCATCTGTGTTCACCTGTGTTCATCTGTGTTCACCTGTGTTCAACTGTGTTCATCTGTGTGCTTGCAAACCAAAACCGTCCATAAGCCGGCACAGTTAAAACTACGTTATTATGCTTCAAAGTAGAATATCAAAAATTTGGTCAAACGTCATTTTTTGTATTTTACAAAAACCAACACTAAGTATATTGGACTTTTATATTCTAGCATCAAATTATTAAGAAAGTGTTCAAAAATTTAATTTGATGACTCCTTAACCACGTTTCTGTCTAGAAACTAGTACTGCAGTTGTAAAAAAAACATTTTCAAACTTCGGTGGTAGCACAATGACAACCGTCATTTTGCTTCGGATTTTTTCTTTTGCCAAGCGTAGATCTTCGTCAGGAAGAGCCATCTACTGGATTTAAACATAACTTCAACGTGTGATTGCAAAGTCCATAGCAACCAACATTTGTGCGATTGCTAAGTGTTTTGCAGAAACACAATAAAAACAATGGCTGACTTTAACAACAATTTTCTCACGATTACGTTTTTCAGTGTGCAGCCTGCACCTCAACTTCAATGTGGATTATCTCAGCTTAGAAATAACTTAGAGCGATGAACTTGGTATCAAAATGATCCTCATGAAATGGAGATTCAGGATATGTGAATAACTAGAAAAGCTTAATTGCTGACTTATGGAAGATTTTGCTATGCAAGCACACATTTGTTTTTTAGCTGTTGTTATTGTGGTCTTTTGTATCAGTTCTATTCCACTATCGTTTTGTAGTAACATTGCGTTGGTAAAAGTGCTCTGAACTGCAGGTTTAGAGTTCAAGTCTGTTTATTTTGAGATAAATCACTTTTCTGTTTTGACTGTTCCAACCATGACACTGTGATAAGAGATAAGGACGATAATAAATAACCTTTTCCAATTAGCCAAGCTTTGAAGCAGTCTAAAATGTGCACGAAAGGCAGAATGTTTGCCAAGTTACTGCCTCTGTGTCAGCTTTTTGTTACCTGTTTTTAACAGCAAAATGTTTCACGGAATCAGGAAGCCTTTTTAACTAGATGACATTCATGAAAGACAGAGTGTTTACAGAGTGGCTGCCCAAAAGTTACTCCCTCTGTCAGCTTTTTCATTACCCTTTTTTAACAGCAAAACTCTTTAGTGAATCAGGAAGCTTTTTTAACTAGGTGACATTCATGAGGTCTAGGTCTGGTTGCTACAGCAACAGGTCGCATGCAAAATTGCTCGCTGGTCACTTGTTACTTGATAGAAATCACTAATAATACAGTAGTAGCATCAGTAGTCAGTCGGGGAAGCCAAAACGTGTATAATAATTACGCTGTTAACGTTACTCGTGCGTTTTTAGAACAGAATATTGCAATTTAATTTCATCAAATTAGGTAAAAAGTTTTGTTGATCAAATAAAAATTTGCCTTGAGCAAAGGAAGAAAATCGTCGTTAAAGCGAAACGTGCGTCGTTAAGTGAAGAAAGGTGTGAAATGATCAGTGTCGTTAAAGCGAAACGTGCGTCGTTAAGTGAAGAAAGGTGTGAAATGATCAGTGTCGTTAAAGCGAAACGTGCGTCGTTAAGTGAAGAAAGGTGTGAAATAATCAGTGTCGTTAAAGCGAAACGTGCGTCGTTAAGTGAAGAAAGGTGTGAAATGATCAGTGTCGTTAAAGCGAAACGTGCGTCGTTAAGTGAAGAAAGGTGTGAAATGATCAGTGTCGTTAAAGCGAAACGTGCGTCGTTAAGTGAAGAAAGGTGTGAAATGATCAGTGTCGTTAAAGCGAAACGTGCGTCGTTAAGTGAAGAAAGGTGTGAAATGATCAGTGTCGTTAAAGCGAAACGTGCGTCGTTAAGTGAAGAAAGGTGTGAAATAATCAGTGTCGTTAAAGCGAAACGTGCGTCGTTAAGTGAAGAAAGGTGTGAAATGATCAGTGTCGTTAAAGCGAAACGTGCGTCGTTAAGTGAAGAAAGGTGTGAAATGATCAGTGTCGTTAAAGCGAAACGTGCGTCGTTAAGTGAAGAAAGGTGTGAAATGATCAGTGTCGTTAAAGCGAAACGTCGCAAAATGGGGAGACGTTAAGCGAAGACTTACTGTACCAGTAACTGTGTTTTTTCGTTTACAATTTGTATATGTGTGTTTATTTATCCACTTTGATTTCCATATATTGATTTCAATATCATTTTGTTTTTCGAATATTTTCCAGGTCATACCCGACAAGAATCGGTTGCTTTTCGAAGTTTTCGACGAAAATAGATTGGTAAGACATTTAGAGTTATAAGATCTGTGCGCGAAATCAGTTTGAGTGAACCGTTTCAGTTAACCGTTTTGGTTCTGATGCGAAAACAGATTGGTAAGACGTTTAGAGTTATAAGATCTTTGCGCGAAATCAGTTTGAGTGAACCGTTTCGGTTGTGTTGCGAAAATAGATTGGTAAGACATTTAGAATTGTAAGATCTTTGCGCGAAATCAGTTTGAGTGAACCGTTTCGGTTGTGTTGCGAAAATAGATTGGTAAGACATTTAGAATTGTAAGATCTTTGCGTGAAATTAGTTTGAGTGAACCGTTTCAGTTAACCGTTTCGGTTGTGATGCGAAAACGTACACCTGAAACACACGCTAATTATTCTCCATGGTAATGAATTACTTCTGCTAAAACTCCCAAGTGTTATATATAGTGTTGCAAAATTCCCAACACACCACAAACAGTTGTTAAGTAATACTACTATTACATGTGATAGAGTTGTTGACCAGCAGGAATTGTTTCACGTTTTTGTTGGAAACCATTGAATTGAATATTGATTTTTAATTTTGCATTTGTTTCCAGACGAGGGACGATTTTCTGGGGCAGGTTGAACTGCTCCTGAATTTTGTGCCGTTGGAGCAGAACGGTCCCGTGCCATACAAAAACCACATTCTTCGACCCCGAAGGTATCGTATTAATGTTCGTCCATTCACGCGTCTGTCTGTGTGTCCATCTGTCATTTGTGCATCATTTTTCTATTCACCCGTCTGTTTGCTGATTTTGTATTTTGTAATTTTGTTTGTTTTGACTTGTTGATGGCTCTTACTCATCCAAAAATTGATGTGTGTCTGGAATTTCTTTTGTCTGGCGCTGTCTTGTTTCTGTTGCGCTGTGTGTCAGCGAATTGTTGATTAGTACCCATCTATTGTCTTCTGGTGATTATTGTATTGCAATTGAGCAGTGGTGGCTCGTAGTTAAAATTAATAAATGCATGGGTTCC
>JAQGDQ010000984.1:0-60000 GCA_030141605.1 Tubiluchus corallicola | reverse complement strand
TTTTTTCTACTAGATCGGATGCCATTAACCCTTACAAGACGGTTGTAGCTTAATGTCACTGTACTACACAGACTGTGTGATACACATTACTAATATGCATTGTAATGAAATTACCACTATCTGTCCTGAAAGTAGAAACATATGGTTTGTAATATAAATTTTAATAACTTCTAAAATGGTTTCTTGAGTGTACTAGTAATGATGTACGCAGGTCGGATGCAAAAAAAATCGTTATTAGGCCTTTCTGTACTTGGCTCCTTGATCAAACTGCCTGTGGCCCGCAGGAATTGTGGGAAAGTTTAATGTGGCCCGGCTAGTCAGATAATTTGCACACCCCTGGGTTAGAGCATTCTTTATTCTGAACTCGTGTCTACACAATCGCCCGGGTTTCTTTTAAAAACAGCAAGACTGTTACTCCTCTAATCCTAGCTTATTCCTCTTTTTAGGGCTTCGAATTCAACCCCGTCTGGTGGCGCCGCCACGCAGCGTCGTGCGGAAGCAGCGGCCGCCATGGAATTTCGACAGCGCAGGCATATCAGCCAGGACGATTCGGCCGATCAGATGCGGTTCTCTTTTGGTTCCGGACTTAACATGAGAGCCGGAGGAGATGAAGTGTTCACGACTCAGGTACCTCTTTGCCTCACTCATTTATAACCCTTTCACTACGTAGTTGCAGAGGTTCACGACTCAGGTACCTCTTTGCCTCACTCATTTATAACCCTTTCACTACATAGTTGCAGAGGTTCACGACACAGGTACCTCTTTGCCTCACGCATTTATAACCCTTTCACTACATAGTTGGAGAGGTTCACAACACAGGTACCTCTTTGCCTCACTCATTTATAACCCTTTCACTACATAGTTGGAGAGGTTCACAACACAGGTACCTCTTTGCCTCACTCATTTATAACCCTTTCACTACATAGTTGCAGAGGTTCACGACACAGGTACCTCTTTGCCTCACGCATTTATAACCCTTTCACTACATAGTTGGAGAGGTTCACAACACAGGTACCTCTTTGCCTCACTCATTTATAACCCTTTCACTACATAATTGCAGAGGTTCACAACACAGGTACCTCTTTGCCTCACGCATTTATAACCCTTTCACTACATAATTGGAGAGGTTCACAACACAGGTACCTCTTTGCCTCACGCATTTATAACCCTTTCACTACATAATTGCAGAGGTTCACGACTCAGGTACCTCTTTGCCTCACGCATTTATAACCCTTTCACTACATAGTTGCAGAGGTTCACAACACAGGTACCTCTTTGCCTCACGCATTTATAACCCTTTCACTACATAGTTGGAGAGGTTCACAACACAGGTACCTCTTTGCCTCACTCATTTATAACCCTTTCACTACATAGTTGCAGAGGTTCACGACTCAGGTACCTCTGCCTCACGCATTTATAACCCTTGCGCTACATAGTTGTAGAGGTTCACAACACAGGTACCTCTTTGCCTCACGCATTTATAACCCTTTCACTACATAATTGCAGAGGTTCACAACACAGGTACCTCTTTGCCTCACTCATTTATAACCCTTTCACTACATAATTGCAGAGGTTCACAACACATTTACCTCTTTGCCTCACTCATTTATAAGCCTTTCACTACATAGTTGCAGAGGTTCACAACACAGGTACCTCTTTGCCTCACTCATTTATAACCCTTTCACTACATAATTGCAGAGGTTCACAACACAGGTACCTCTTTGCCTCACGCATTTATAACCCTTTCACTACATAATTGGAGAGGTTCACAACACAGGTACCTCTTTGCCTCACGCATTTATAACCCTTTCACTACATAATTGCAGAGGTTCACGACTCAGGTACCTCTTTGCCTCACGCATTTATAATCCTTTCACTACATAGTTGCAGAGGTTCACAACACAGGTACCTCTTTGCCTCACGCATTTATAACCCTTTCACTACATAGTTGGAGAGGTTCACAACACAGGTACCTCTTTGCCTCACTCATTTATAACCCTTTCACTACATAATTGCAGAGGTTCACGACTCAGGTACCTCTTTGCCACACTCATTTATAACCCTTTCACTACATAGTTGGAGAGGTTCACGACTCAGGTACCTCTTTGCCTCACTCATGTATAACCCTTTCACTACATAGTTGTAGAGGTTCACGACTCAGGAACCTGTTTGCCTCACTCATTTATAACCCTTTCACTACATAGTTGCAGAGGTTCACGACTCAGGTACCTCTTTGCCTCACTCATTTATAACCCTTTCACTACATAGTTGCAGAGGTTCACGACACAGGTACCTCTTTGCCTCACGCATTTATAACCCTTTCACTACATAGTTGGAGAGGTTCACAACACAGGTACCTCTTTGCCTCACTCATTTATAACCCTTTCACTACATAATTGCAGAGGTTCACAACACAGGTACCTCTTTGCCTCACGCATTTATAACCCTTTCACTACATAATTGGAGAGGTTCACAACACAGGTACCTCTTTGCCTCACGCATTTATAACCCTTTCACTACATAATTGCAGAGGTTCACGACTCAGGTACCTCTTTGCCTCACGCATTTATAACCCTTTCACTACATAGTTGCAGAGGTTCACAACACAGGTACCTCTTTGCCTCACGCATTTATAACCCTTTCACTACATAGTTGGAGAGGTTCACAACACAGGTACCTCTTTGCCTCACTCATTTATAACCCTTTCACTACATAGTTGCAGAGGTTCACGACTCAGGTACCTCTGCCTCACGCATTTATAACCCTTGCGCTACATAGTTGTAGAGGTTCACAACACAGGTACCTCTTTGCCTCACGCATTTATAACCCTTTCACTACATAATTGCAGAGGTTCACAACACAGGTACCTCTTTGCCTCACTCATTTATAACCCTTTCACTACATAATTGCAGAGGTTCACAACACATTTACCTCTTTGCCTCACTCATTTATAAGCCTGTCACTACATAGTTGCAGAGGTTCACAACACAGGTACCTCTTTGCCTCACTCATTTATAACCCTTTCACTACATAATTGCAGAGGTTCACAACACAGGTACCTCTTTGCCTCACGCATTTATAACCCTTTCACTACATAATTGGAGAGGTTCACAACACAGGTACCTCTTTGCCTCACGCATTTATAACCCTTTCACTACATAATTGCAGAGGTTCACGACTCAGGTACCTCTTTGCCTCACGCATTTATAATCCTTTCACTACATAGTTGCAGAGGTTCACAACACAGGTACCTCTTTGCCTCACGCATTTATAACCCTTTCACTACATAGTTGGAGAGGTTCACAACACAGGTACCTCTTTGCCTCACTCATTTATAACCCTTTCACTACATAGTTGCAGAGGTTCACGACTCAGGTACCTCTGCCTCACGCATTTATAACCCTTTCACTACATAGTTGTAGAGGTTCACAACACAGGTACCTCTTTGCCTCACGCATTTATAACCCTTTCACTACATAATTGCAGAGGTTCACAACACAGGTACCTCTTTGCCTCACTCATTTATAACCCTTTCACTACATAATTGCAGAGGTTCACAACACATTTACCTCTTTGCCTCACTCATTTATAAGCCTTTCACTACATAGTTGCAGAGGTTCACAACACAGGTACCTCTTTGCCTCACTCATTTATAACCCTTTCACTACATAATTGCAGAGGTTCACAACACAGGTACCTCTTTGCCTCACTCATTTATAACCCTTTCACTACATAGTTGCAGAGGTTCACAACACAGGTACCTCTTTGCCTCACTCATTTATAACCCTTTCACTACATAGTTGCAGAGGTTCACGACTCAGGTACCTCTGCCTCACGCATTTATAACCCTTTCACTACATAGTTGTAGAGGTTCACAACACAGGTACCTCTTTGCCTCACGCATTTATAACCCTTTCACTACATAATTGCAGAGGTTCACAACACAGGTACCTCTTTGCCTCACTCATTTATAACCCTTTCACTACATAATTGCAGAGGTTCACAACACAGGTACCTCTTTGCCTCACTCATTTATAACCCTTTCACTACATAGTTGCAGAGGTTCACAACACAGGTACCTCTTTGCCTCACTCATTTATAAGCCTTTCACTACATAGTTGCAGAGGTTCACAACACAGGTACCTCTTTGCCTCACTCATTTATAACCCTTTCACTACATAATTGCAGAGGTTCACAACACAGGTACCTCTTTGCCTCACTCATTTATAACCCTTTCACTACATAATTGCAGAGGTTCACAACACAGGTACCTCTTTGCCTCACTCATTTATAACCCTTTCACTACATAGTTGCAGAGGTTCACAACACAGGTACCTCTTTGCCTCACTCATTTATAACCCTTTCACTACATAGTTGCAGAGGTTCACGACTCAGGTACCTCTGCCTCACGCATTTATAACCCTTTCACTACATAGTTGTAGAGGTTCACAACACAGGTACCTCTTTGCCTCACGCATTTATAACCCTTTCACTACATAATTGCAGAGGTTCACAACACAGGTACCTCTTTGCCTCACTCATTTATAACCCTTTCACTACATAATTGCAGAGGTTCACAACACAGGTACCTCTTTGCCTCACTCATTTATAAGCCTTTCACTACATAGTTGCAGAGGTTCACAACACAGGTACCTCTTTGCCTCACTCATTTATAACCCTTACACTACATAATTGCAGAGGTTCACAACACAGGTACCTCTTTGCCTCACTCATTTATAACCCTTTCACTACATAGTTGCAGAGGTTCACAACACAGGTACCTCTTTGCCTCACTCATTTATAACCCTTTCACTACATAGTTGGAGAGGTTCACGACTCAGGTACCTCTTTGCCTCACTCATTTATAACCCTTTCACTACATAATTGCAGAGGTTCACAACACAGGTACCTCTTTGCCTCACTCATTTATAACCCTTTCACTACATAGTTGGAGAGGTTCACGACTCAGGTACCTCTTTGCCTCACGCATTTATAACCCTTTCACTACATAATTGCAGAGGTTCACGACTCAGGTACCTCTTTGCCTCACTCATTTATAACCCTTTCACTACGTAGTTGCAGAGGTTCACAACACAGGTACCTCTTTGCCTCACTCATTTATAACCCTTTCACTACGTAGTTGCAGAGGTTCACGACTCAGGTACCTCTTTGCTTCTCTCATTTATAACCCTTTCACTACATAGTTGCAGAGGTTCACGACTCAGGTACCTCTTTGCCTCACTCATTTATAACCCTTTCACTACATAGTTGCAGAGGTTCACGACTCAGGTACCTCTTTGCCTCACTCATTTATAACCCTTTCACTACATAGTTGCTGGTTTGAAGAAAATCTTAAATTAATGATTAAATCTTAATTAATGGCGGGCTAGCCTAACTATCGGTGACATCACATACATGGGAGCAAACGTACACACACACACACACACACACACACACACACACACACACACACACACGCACGCACGCACGCACACACACCTTCATAGATAAGCATGCACTTTTATTTAGAAACCAGTTTTCACAAAAGACACAATACGAATCCATGATACGCAATCGTTTTATAAGAATGCAGAACAGTCAACTAAACATACGTCTGATCAACGATCTACAAGTGATTTTGCATGAGAACATAACATACAGTACAGAATTATGGAATGCACCTGGCTTCAGACGCTGATTGGCTGGTTAGCATTACCTGTTGTGAGGCAACACCAATCCCACGGCTGTTAAGCTTTTCTACAATGTTTTTGCATTATTGTAACAGTGAAATAAACAGTCCTGGGTGACTGACTGTGCTTAGTGCTGAGCATGGGTGGCAGTGTGCCACCTTCCGTCCCCTGCATGAAAAGCATGGGTGGCAGTGTGCTGGCTTCCGTAGCGAAAGGGTTAAGCGGTTACTGGTAACACCATTGTTATTCTATACCCTGTTTGAAAAACACTAAACTCAGGGGTGAACATTCTCAACCGGAAAGCAAATTTAAAACTAAAACTAAGAAATGTTAACAGCTAAACTGATCTCTATAAGCTAACTGACCTGTCGGTAGCATAAACTGAACTCTATAAGCTAACTGACCTGTCGGTAGCATAGCGGAAGGTCTGAGTGAAGTGCGGGAGTTTTCTTACACGTTCATTAACGCTGGCCACCAGCTTACGTGATTTTTTAAAAAGTGCTCGCAGCGAGGTGCACTTGCTGTGAGATATGGGTATTTTAAATGTTTTTGTTGCCCGTTTAAAGGAAGACCGGACGATTGTTTAGACTCGACGTCATTTCAATTTACTGTCCAAAATATACATTTTCTTGCCTGTAAAAGTTAACAATTGTTCTTTATATTTGAATAATTAGCTTAGAAAAATAATTAACGGCAACCGAACACAGCTATTGCTTACGTCAGAAACTAACCACAGTTTGTGCAATGCCAGGCGTCTTCCCTTGCGCATCAAGCACATTTGCATAGGCGTTACAGTACTGTTCAAAAGCATGATGTCACGGAAAATTAGCTCTATATCACATGACGTCACAAACTAACACTGCAGTTCATGATCATGGTTATCACGGTACCGCCTTCTATTTGTCGGCCATGTGCATGTGACAAAAAGGCGTCGCTGCCAATTTTAGTAAATTCACTGAGCCGCTCGTAGCTTTGAAAGTTTAACGAAATTTGAGTATCCGAGGTAATTATTATTTAATCTAAGCTTTGATTTAAAATAAGCTATTGTAGTTTTCAATATTTCACAGCATTTTTTATTCTGAACTCGTGTTTATACAATCATACGGTTTTCCTTTAAGCAAGGCATGTTGCTCGCATATATTAGGCATAATTTCAACATTTCTCAGTGTATAGTAAAATACCTTGAACGCTTTTCAAGGTTGATTTTTCCTTTAAACTCGACATGAAATGAAGTAAATTATTTTAACTTGCACCGCAGGCTTTCTTGAATTCGATACAATATCGTTTGAAAAGTTTCTTTGCGTGTTGAACATTTCTGTGTTGAGTGTTGAACATTGAGTGTTGAACATTTCTGTGTTGAGTGTTGAACATTGAGTGTTGAACATTTCTGTGTTCAGTGTTGAACATTGAGTGTTGAACATTTCTGTGTTCAGTGTTGAACATTTCTGTGTTCAGTGTTGAACATTTCTGTGTTGAGTGTTGAATATTTCTGTGTTGAGTGTTGAACATTGAGTGTTGAACAGTTCTGTGTTGAGTGTTGAACATTGAGTGTTGAATATTTCTGTGTTGAGTGTTGAACATTGAGTGTTGAATATTTCTGTGTTGAGTGTTGAACATTGAGTGTTGAACAGTTCTGTGTTGAGTGTTGAACATTGGGTGTTGAATATTTCTGTGTTGAGTGTTGAACATTTCTTTTGGATAACAGCTTGACCTTGACCTTGGCGCAGTTTCACAAAGCCGTCACTGACTTAGCATCGTCATTATTAATAGTTAAATGAATGTAATAACGACGTCGTTAGGTTAGTGACGACTTTGCGAAAGCGGCCCCAGATCACCGTACAGTCAAAGGTCAAACGAATTTTGTCTGCATGTCAAGGTCACTGATAGGTCATCGAGTAATGAAAGAACGTGCGTTTTTCAGACTCGCGATTCCGTGGAAAATTCTAGAAACAGAGAAGCTACGGCTGCGCAAGAGCCCCCTGTGGTTCCCATGACGGACTCGAGCGTGATACTGCAGGCGCTGGAAATGGGAATGGCCAATCCGGAAGAGGAACCGCTCCCCACCGGCTGGGCGATGCAGATGGCCCAAAACGGTCGAATTTTTTTCATCGATCACAATTCGAAGACGACGACTTGGGTACGTTTGTTCGCTCCTGGATATGCCACTGCTAGTGTTGTAAACTAGTAAAGTTTTTTGAAATGTAGATACGCCCCAGCTTAGTAATGCTAACTTGTAGATGAAATAGTTTAATTTTTGTTAACCCTTTCAGTCCCAAATTATTTTTGTAATAAGAAAAATTTTTTTGACTTGGTACTGTTGTTCAGTATGTCCATCTTGTTTACGCATAATAATTATTTTTTCTACCTGTGCCCGCGTGCTAAATATAGCCTGTATCCCACGGGATACAATGGGATTCAATGGAAGCATAAAATGTGCTTCATTTTGCAACTGCTGATAATTTTTTAAAGTATTTAAGACATTTAGTATGCACGCCATGCTGATCTGTACAAAGTCGTCTCTAAAGTACTGTACCTTGCGCAGTTTTTATGCTATGTAGATTTTCTAGTTTGCCATTTTATCACCATTTTTAGTCTATCGTTATTGGCTTAAATCAAAATAACTATTAACAGGTCAAATAACTGTCAGTTTTAAAATTTTATTAATTTTAAAGGCAGAAAATTTTCTCGTATCCCACGGGTGTGAAAGGGTTAAGTAAATTTGTACAAAACAATAGTTTGATATTGCGAAACTTGTTGAAGATTTCTTGTAATAATTTTCATCTGTGGGTCGTAGGTTCGATTCTTGCCGGTAGCTGTTTTTGCCGAAATCATAGTTTTCAACTTTTTTGCTACTTGTTTACTACTTTGTTTACTGCTTTGTTTACTTTTCCTTATTTTGTTTTTTTATTTTTGATCACTGAAATTTTCAGAATGACCCCAGAACACACACGCCGAGTCCCAGAGTGGGTCGTCGCCACCATCATCATCACCACGATCAAGTTGCCGCTGGCTTGAACGAAGCAGAACAAGAAGGCTTTAAACGGCCTAGGTCATTAACAAATGACCTCGGTCCACTACCGGTAAGTTTTTTCAATGTTCTTGGTCCAGTACCGGTTAGTTTCAAATGTTTTCGGTTTGTTGCCGATAAGTTTCAATTTTTTTTTGGTTCACTGCCGATGTGCTTCATTCATATGCTCTTGGTTCACTACCGATAAGTTCTAAATGTTGTTAGTTCACTACCAATAGGCTTCAAATGTTCTTGGATTAATACCGATATGCTTTAGATGTCTTGGTTCGGAACCGATAAAGTTCAAATGTTCTTGGTTCACACCGTTAAGCTGCAAATGTTCGTGGTTCCCTACCGATATATTTCAAATGTTCTTGGTTCACTAGTTATTTTCTAGTTATTCACATGTTCTGAATCTCCATTTCATGAGGATCATTTTGATACCAAGTTCATCGCTCTATGTTATTTCTAAGCTGAGATAATCCACATTGAAGTTGAGGTCCGTTTGTGTATGTTGTTTGCATGGCAAAAACGTCAATAAGTCGGCAATTAAGCTTTTCTAGTTATTCACGTATCCCGAATCTCCATTTCATGAGGATCTTTTTGATACCAAGTTCATCGCTCTATGTTATTTCTAAGCTGAGATAATCCACGTTGAAGTTGAGGTGCAGGCTATGCACACTGAAAAACATAATCTTGGGAAAATCACTGTTAAAGTCAGCCATTGTTTTTGATCACGTCTCTACAAAACACTTAGCAGCCGCACAAATGTTAGTTGCTACAGACTTTGTAAGAACACATTGAAGTTATGTTTAAATCCTGTAGATGGCTCTTCCTGACGAAGATCTGGGCTTGGTAACAGAAAAAACCCGAAGCAGAATGAACTGCTTCCAGCAGCTACTATCTGAGTTTGAAAATATAAGCATTTTTACAATTGCAGTACTAGTTTCTAGCACAAAAGATGCATACTGGGTTATGAAATTAAATTTTTAGTATTTTTTGAACATTTTCTTGATAATTTGATGCTAAAACGTGAATGTCCAATGTGTTTAACATGTGTTAACAAGTTTGTTCTACATTTTAACAGGCCGGCTGGGAGGAAAGGGTGCATACGGACGGGAGAGTTTTCTACATCGACCACAGTATGTATAAATGCTATTCCTACACTATTCATAATAATGCAAGCAATGCTGAACCTGTGCAGTAATTTGATGAGTGACCGCCTGTCTCGTTGCTCGTTGCATAAAGTTTGTTCTGTTGTGCCTTCTCTTGTGTGCATTCATCACATTAAGAGTGGCTGTTTTCGCATCCTAACGTGGCCGAGATGCTCCGGATGGTTCGGTGCCTCATCTAGATAATCAGCCTCAATAGCGCAAGCTTGGGGCATGTGTTGACAGCTGCTTTAAAAATTTGATACTGGAAACCGTTTCGAAACAGCGTTTTTTAAAATGCGTAACGCTTTCCGCTTTCGGAAACTAAGTTTGTTGAACTTTTTTTAGATAGCAGACATACTCAATGGGAAGATCCCCGATTGTCAGACCCAAAAGTTGCTGGACAGGTATGGAATTTAGCGAAAATAGTTGTTGGATATTGTAAGCAGTGCTTAGGTGCTAAAAAATGTTAATACAGTATGCGCCACTTAACCCTTATAGGGTCACCGCGGGTTAAAAATTACCCCCAGACTGGTTTTTTGCATTTTGCCCTTTTACCATGCGCATCCCAGTAAACCTTTTCTATGACTTTTTCTAAATATGTTTTGTGCCAAAATACTTTCAGTTATTTATTTTAGGCGCATTGTCTCACCACGAAATAAAAGTGAAAATGCAATATGTCGATTTTTTAAAATTGTCGAAACTTTATTTCACTTGTCTATACATCTCTCCCTCTCTCTGTCCCTCTCCCTCTTTCTCTCTCTCTCTCTCTCTCTCTAACGTACATATAAATATATTTTTTACTATATCTGAATTGTATCATTTTTTGATAGGCTTTACCATACTCGCGAGACTACAAAAGAAAATACGATTATTTCAAGTCTCGACTACCAAAGCATGTAAGTAATTTTCTTCTTTCATATTAATTTTGTTTCCTTATGTGTCAGGGATGTTACCGAACCTGAAATTACAAACCGAAACCGAAATCTATGACATATAAGAAACCGAAATTAAACCGAGCCGAAATCGTATTTGCAACACCAGCTGTCATCAAAACTGAAAGAAATTCTGAAAAGAATAAAATATGTGCTTGTTTGCTTTTATTTACACTGATGCAAGCTTGATTGCAGTAGCTTGATTGAAGTAGCTTGGCGCAAGCTTGATTGCAGTAGCTTGATTGAAGTAGCTTGATACAAGCTTGATTGCAGTAGCTTGATTGCAGTAGCTTGATACAAGCTTGATTGCAGTAGCTTGATTGCAGTAGCTTGATACAAGCTTGATTGCAGTAGCTTGATTGCAGTAGCTTGATTGAAGTAGCTTGATACAAGCTTGATTGCAGTAGCTTGATTGAAGTAGCTTGATACAAGCTTGATTGCAGTAGCTTGATTGCAGTAGCTTGATACAAGCTTGATTGCAGTAGCTTGATTGAAGTAGCTTGATACAAGCTTGATTGCAGTAGCTTGATTGAAGTAGCTTGATACAAGCTTGATTGCAGTAGCTTGATTGCAGTAGCTTGATTGAAGTAGCTTGATTGAAGTAGCTTGATACAAGCTTGATTGCAGTAGCTTGATACAAGCTTGATTGCAGTAGCTTGATTGAAGTAGCTTGATACAAGCTTGATTGCAGTAGCTTGATTGAAGTAGCTTGATACAAGCTTGATTGCAGTAGCTTGATTGCAGTAGCTTGATTGAAATAGCTTGATACAAGCTTGATTGCAGTAGCTTGATTGAAGTAGCTTGATACAAGCTTGATTGCAGTAGCTTGATTGCAGTAGCTTGATACAAGCTTGATTGCAGTAGCTTGATTGAAGTAGCTTGATACAAGCTTGATTGCAGTAGCTTGATTGAAGTAGCTTGATACAAGCTTGATTGCAGTAGCTTGATTGCAGTAGCTTGATTGAAGTAGCTTGATACAAGCTTGATTGCAGTAGCTTGATTGAAGTAGCTTGATGCAAGCTTGATTGCAGTAGCTTGATTGAAGTAGCTTGATACAAGCTTGATTGCAGTAGCTTGATTGAAGTAGCTTGATGCAAGCTTGATTGCAGTAGCTTGATTGAAGTAGCTTGATTGAAGTAGCTTGATTGCAGTAGCTTGATTGAAGTAGCTTGATTGAAGTAGCTTGATACAAGCTTGATTGAAGTAGCTTGATTGAAGTAGCTTGATTGAAGTAGCTTGATGCAAGCTTGATTGCAGTAGCTTGATTGAAGTAGCTTGATTGAAGTAGCTTGATTGAAGTAGCTTGATACAAGCTTGATTGAAGTAGCTTGATTGAAGTAGCTTGATTGAAGTAATTTGATTGAAGTAGCGTGATTGAAGCAGCGTGATTGAAGCAGCTTGATTGAAGTAGCTTGATGCAAGCTTGATTGAAGTAGTTTGATTGAAGTAGCTTGATTGAAGTAGCTTGATTGAAGTAGCTAGGCAAAAATCCTAACCAAAAAACTAAAACAGTGTGGATGGTTAAAGATCTTCGAGCTTCATAGAAATTGACAAATTTTATTTTGCAAATACGTTTGTCACTCATATTTCCATAAATTATAAAACTAGACTCGGTTTTATTCAAAGTATGCTCTGATATTTCGGTTGATTGTGCCTGTAAACCTCAAGGGTTCACAGTCCTCGCCACTGAAGATATGCCACATTGCTTGGATGATTTTTGAGGAGATATGGACGATTTTCCCATACATGCACACATATGTTTATGTAATACTAAGCTTGTTACTTGGTTGGCATCCTTCTGTCTCTGAAGACAATGGAGTGTGCGCCAAGAGAGTCAGTTATTGATCACATTGATGGAGCTGCAGCGTCGACTGTGGCTGAGCAATCCGATCCTTGAACGTCTCCAGGGCGCACGCCTGGAGATCCTGAGTTGCCCAGATAACAGGAACCCCATCTCTTCCTCCCTGGTGTAGTCCAAAGGAAAGCGGAGCGATACGTTTGGCACCGGGTTGGCTGCAGGAGCTGCCGGAGTCAGTGAGCATGTTGCACTGGTCCACCTTCGGGGCTCCACTCCTGATTTGGAAGGTTTACTTTACACATGGCCGTTGGGTCACTTGACCTCCTCTGCCCTCTAGCCATTGGCTGCCTTGTGCAGCTCCTCCGCCTAGAGTCGAGATACAGTGTGGGCATCCCGCAAGCCTACAGCTCTTGGTATTCCTAGGCGGTCACCCATCCAAGTACTAACCAGGCTCTACGTTGCTTAACTTCGGTGATCAGACGAGAACCGGTGTTTTCAACGTGATATGGCCGTAGTCAAGTCTTCTTTTAGCAGATTGTAACAGTTGTGTAAATGTATGGCTACGTAGTATGACTGTAGTTAAGAAATTGAATCACATAATTCTCAAATCATTGTGTTGCACGTTCTCTTGTTTGTCTTACAGTCGAACTACGCCATCGCATTTATTTTTTCCTTACAGTCGACTACGCCAAATAAATTCGCTTTCAAAGTTCGTCGCGCTCACGTGTTCGAAGACTCGTTCAAGACGATTTATCTGAACCTGCCGCGAATGGAACTGCTCAGGACAAATTTGTGGATAGAATTCGACGGAGAGGTGGGTGGCCATTTTGATTTTATTGTTTTGGATAAAATATGTCGTCACCAAGGAGCAGCTGAAGCTGTTCTCGCTTGCTAGTGCTGGCGAGGTTCAAGTGTAGGTGGCCTAAGGCACTAGGAATGTTTGAGTGGTTCATTGTCGTAGTGGATAGAATTTTATGGTTTTTGGATAAAATATGTTGTCTCCAAGGAGTAGCTGAAGCTGTTCTCGCTTGCTAATGCTGGCGAGGTTCAAGTGTAGGTGGCCTAAGGCACTAGGAATGTTTGAGTGGTTCATTGTCGTAGTGGATAGAATTTTATGGTTTTTGGATAAAATATGTTGTCTCCAAGGAGTAACTGAAGCTGTTCTCGCTTGCTAATGCTGGCGAGGTTCAAGTGTAGGTGGCGTAAGGCACTAGGAATGTTTGAGTGGTTCGTTGTTGTAGTGGATAGAATTTTATGGTTTTTGGATAAAATATGTTGTCTCCAAGGAGTAGCTGAAGCTGTTCTCGCTTGCTAATGCTGGCGAGGTTCAAGTGTAGGTGGCCTAAGGCACTAGGAATGTTTGAGTGGTTCATTGTCGTAGTGGATAGAATTTTACAGTCATTTGCAAAAGTCTAAGACCAAGCTCGAGTTTTCGGGATTTTCATCATACTGTAGCCTGATTGCATCAGATTCTTTGTTGATTGCATCATACTGCTAGTGGTTTGAAACAGTGACGTCTAGTGAGTATGAGTGACTCATTTGCCTGCCGCTATCCATACAGGTGGATACAGAACCTCAATCCGATAGAGAATCTCTCGGAGATACTGAAGGATAAGATGGCAGACAGGCAGCCATCAAGTGCTGAAGACTTGCAAAGAGTTATCAAGGACGTTTGGGTTAAAGAAATTACTTCCGAGTACTGCCAAAACCTAATTTCCAGTATGCCTCTTAGAATGAAGGCAGTGATTGACAACTTCGGCGGCCATACAAAGTACTAAAATGTTCAAGGACTGTGACTATTTTTGGACAAAAACATACAAACTATGCTGTAGTATAATTTTCTAGAAGAATAAATGAATAGTTTTTAGATGGAACCGTGTTAAACGATGGTTTTGTCAATTTTCATGAAAAAAATCACTTTGGTCTTAAACTTTTGAAAATGATTGTATGGTTTTGGATAAAGTATGTCGTCTCCAAGGAGCAGCTGAAGCTTTTCTCGCTTGCTAATTGCTTAAACGACAAGAAAGGGGTACTTGAGGTAATTTCACAAAAAATGATATTACTTTACAGCAATTTTATGCGTATATCTTACTCGCATTGAAAGGAATTTTTGTTTTTTTTCATTTCGAATCTCCCGCAAAACTGTTTCGACCGCGCCATTACATGACGTCATACACGCACAACGTAAATTAGGGGAAGAAAAGGAAATGTTAAATTATGTCCCTAAAAACTTTCAATGCAAAGTTTTATTACTTAGCGTTTTGCTTACCTGCTTGACATACTTATGTAACTAGAAATAATAATTTAAAATGTTTTCACCAGTTGATAAAATGTTGTGCCACCCACCGCCAGGGTGCACCACTCACTAACCAAAAAACGTATTATTGATCTTATTGACAAGATACAGTAATTTAAAATTTTACTCAGTTAGTAAAATGTGCGCTACGAATGCTCTGATTATTTTTTCAAACTTTACTCAGTGTTATCTAATCTTGTTTCAAATGACCTGTCGTGAAAATGGCTGCATCTAACTGCCATCACAGTAATTTAAATTTACGGGTTTTATACAGCTTTACTGCCGACGCAAGCCCTGTGTGCAAAAACGCAGGATGTAATTGGTATAGACTTTCAAGAAGAATTTTTTAAGCTTTATGTGAATGCAGGCTTTTCTTGTGCTATTAGAAATGAGCAAAATTTCCAACACACCACAAACAGTTGTTAAGGAATGAGTAAATTCGTAACACGCCACAAACAGTTGTTAAGGAATGATCAAATTCCCAACATGCTACAAATTTTCACATAGTTTGCATTGTTTCTTTGCATTGTTATTTTGCACTGCAACTTTGTATTGATTCTTTACAACATTTTCGATAACTTCTCGTAGGTTGGATTGGACTACGGTGGCGTGGCCAGGGAGTGGTTTTTCTTATTGTCCAGAGAAATGTTCAACCCGTATTATGGTTTGTTCGAATATTCGGCAACGTAAGTGCAGCATTATGAGTTTTAGAAACTTCAGTTTCATTGATAGTGACGATAGTTTCGGTTCAGTGAGCTATGGTACATAATGAGGCGGTATGCAGTTCCCGCACTGAACAGTTATGTCGGGCAAGCGCGTACGTTCCACGTAGTGTTTATAGATGGTAAACACAGTGCTGTACCATCCAAAAATTTCACTTTCTCGTGTCTAAAGACTGTAGAATCATTCCCACACCCCAATATTCGCTGCATCCTCTAGTTAGATGGGCACTAGCGCCTGCGTTTTGTAAATGCATTGCACAGTAAACAGCTGCTGTACCTCTCAGTTCAGATGTGTTAGTTTTCAATGAACTACACACGTTCGACAGCTCATGCGTGAGCACAGCGGTAAATTTGAAATTTGAATTTTTATCTTAAAACTCGACTAGTATTAGTACAACACACTGAGTATCTTACAGTAGCACTGTACTTAAATTTTCGCTTTTGCAAACACGTGCAACACGATTGCGGAATATCTTTGTTGTTGAAAATGAGGTTTGTTTGTGATGCCATAAAAAGTTGGGCTCGCCCGCCATTAACTAAGATTTTAATCTATGATTTAATCTATAATCAGAAAATTGCTTACGCTTTTGAAAATTGCGTTTATTTGTGATGTCATGCATTTGTTGCTAATAGTTCCGGGTTCGCTCCTCTTCCTCTGCATTCCAGCACCATTTTCACCTGAAGGTTAAGGTAGGTTCACAGTTTGTTTTTTTCTGTTATACAGTGACAACTACACGCTGCAGATTAACGCAAACTCCGGTCTGTGCTCCGAAGATCACCTGGCTTACTTCCGGTTCATTGGCCGAATCGCCGGAATGGCCGTCTATCACGGAAAGTTACTCGACGGTAAGAGAAACTTTTGGTACAGCGGTAAAGCCGGTCATTAAGTCGTTAGAAGAAGCAGTGATTTTTAGTAAGTGATAAGTAAGCGTAATGGTAAGTAATATAACTTTGCAAGGAAACTTCCATGGGATTTACTTTTCCTCCTTCCTTTCCTCCAAAACAATGTCCCAGCTAAGTTCTTCCTTTAGCACACCACAAACGGTTTAAGAGATAACAGTAAAATAAACCCATCATACTGAGTGACTTGTTCTTTCCTTTAGCACACCACAAACAGTTTAAATGATAACAGTAAAATAAACCCAACATACTGAGTGACTTGTTCTTTCCTTTAGCATACCACAAGCAGTTTAAGAGATACCAGTAAAATAAACCCATCATGCTGAGTGACTTGTCCTTTCCTTTAGCACACCACAAACAGTTTAAATGATAACAGTAAAATAAACCCATCATAGTGAGTGACTTGTTCTTTCCTTTAGCACACCACAAACAGTTTAAGTGATAACAGTAAAATAAACTCAACATACTGAGTGACTTGTTCTTTCATTTAGCACACCACAAACAGTTTAAGTGATAACAGTAAAATAAACTCAACATACTGAGTGACTTGTCCTTTCATTTAACACACCACAAGCAGTTTAAGAGATACCAGTAAAATAAACCCATCATGCTGAGTGACTTGTCCTTTCCTTTAGCACACCACAAACAGTTTAAGTGATAACAGTAAAATAAACCCAACATACTGAGTGACTTGTTCTTTTCTTTAGCACACCACAAACAGTTTAAGTGATAACAGTAAAATAAACCCAACATACTGAGTGACTTGTTCTTTCCTTTAGCACACCACAAACAGTTTAAATGATAACAGAAAAATAAACCCATCATACTGAGTGACTTGTTCTTTCCTTTAGCACACCACAAACAGTTTAAATGATAACAGAAAAATAAACCCATCATACTGAGTGACTTGTTCTTTCCTTTCTAATTACACAAGTTTTTCAAATAAGTAAGCGTAATGGTAAGTAATATAACTTTGCAAGGAAAACTCCATAGGATTTACTTTCCCTCCTCCCTTTCCTCCCCACAATGCTTCAATGTCCCGGCTAAGTACTGTGCCTTGTCGTGGCACTTAGGCACTTATGACTTATTTATTAAATAACCAGCCAAGCCAACTGTTGGTATTCACATGCAAATAATTTATTGTTTCGCCATGATAGGAAGCCAGACTAATCACGTGACATCACTCAAGATAAATGAATGTCCAGAAAGGCAAAGCAAAACCTAGTCAATTGACGAAAGTTATGAAAATTTAAATGAAATACTGAATGGGGAGTTGCAAGATGTACTATGTGCATTTAGATAAAATTTAATCCTGCCTCATCTAACCTAACCTAACCTAACCTAACCTAACGTAACCTAACCAATCCTAACGTATCCTAACGTAACTTAACCTGACCTAACATATCCTAACCTAACCTGATGTATCCTAACCAAACCTAACCTAATGCAACCTAAAGTAACCTAACGTAACGTAACCTAAAGTAACCTAACCTAACATAACCTAACCTAACCTAACCTAATATCAACTAACCTAACATAACCTAACCTAAACCAACCTAACCTAACCTAATGTAACATAACCTAACGTAACCTAACCTAACCTAACGTAATGTAACCTAACCTATCCTAACGTATGCTAACCTAACCTAACGTATCCTAACCTAACCTAATGTATCCTAACCTAACACAACCTAAAGTAACCTAACCTAACTTAACCTAACCTAATGTAACATAAGCCAACCTAACTTAATGTAACCTAACCTAATGTAATGTAACGTAACCTAACCTAACCTAACGTAATGTAACCTAACCTATCCTAACGTATGCTAACCTAACCTAACGTATCCTAACCTAACCTAATGTATCCTAACCTAACACAACCTAACATAACCTAACCTAACGTAACCTAACCTAACCTAACAGTGAATTAAAACCAACATACTGAGCGGCTTCTTCTTTGCTTTAAAGTAAACGTTTTTCATCTAAAATGAATTTTTTCTTGACTTGATTACCTTGTTAGTGTCAAACATTCGTTTTTTCTCTCCCTCCAGCATTCTTCATTCGTCCATTCTACAAGATGTTACTGGGGAAGCCCATGGCTCTCAAGGATATGGAGTCGGTGGACTCGGAGTACTACAACTCTCTCGTCTGGATCATGGAAAACGATCCATCGGAGCTCGATCTCCGATTTGCGGTGGACGAGGAGAATTTCGGACAGGTGAGTGAAGAGGTGACGTAGCTGAGCGGAGAGCGGAGATTTGTCGTTTTGGAAAAAAATGTAATAGAAATAGGAGAGCTAGAGCTTAAACATTGAAAACTGGATGTCTGAGGGTGGAAAAAAGTTCAACGTGGGGAATCTTTTCGACAAATGATGCTTTAGCCTTTTGGTTGGTTGAAACTAACTTAACCGTTTGCAAAAAATGAGTGCTGTTGTTTCTAGAATGTAAAAACGAGAACGGTGGAAATCTAAAAGTGATCCACTGCATCCATGGTGACAAAGTGTTAAAATTTACAATGAATAATTTAGTGATTTGGTGGAAAGGTTCCAAAATTAGCTAAAAAATGTAGTTAACACATATGTGTAGATAATGTATGTAATTACTTTTCTGATTATGGAGAATGAACTATAACTGTGACTAGTTACTTTTCTGATGGTGGAGAAGGAATTGTAACTTTGTGATGTTACTTTTTGACAGCATAACTTGTAACTGTAACAAGTCATATTTTCGGAAATGTAACAGTTACTTTAGTAAAGGAACTATCCCAACGCTGTACACGTTAGTACATGTTACAGTTACAGTTCCTTCTCCTCCACCATCAGAAAAGTAACTAGTTACAGTTACAGTTGCTTCTGCACCATCAGAAAAGTAACTAGTTACAGTTACAGTTGCTTCTGCACCATCAGAAAAGTAACTAGTTACAGTTGCTTCTCCTCCACCATCAGAAAAGTAACTAGTTACAGTTACAGTTGCTTCTGCACCATTACAAATTGTTTTCATTGTTTTGATTTTGCTGCGTCAGATTAACACTTTCCTCATTTCAGATGGTAACGAAGGAGCTAAAACCAGGAGGTGGTGATATCGTCGTAACCGACGTAAACAAAGTTGAATATGTACAGTAAGTGATAAACCGACATTTTTTACTTGTTTACTTTTAAGTACAGTAGATGTCGCTTAATGCACTCACTTTGGAATGAAATTGTTTTGACACTAAAAGCTAAGTGATATAAAATTTCCAATCGAATTTTTTTAGCTTGATAGAAGAATAGTGTTTTCCTCACTTTGGGATAAGATAAGATAAGTTAACATAAGATTAATATTTATTTTCGTCGGTATGATATAAACAGTACATATTTGTAGAAACATAAGCTTAAAGCTCGTAAACCGATATCAAACATAATGTATATGAGCGATAACATGGTAATAATATGAACTTCTTAAGTCGTTTGGATGCCACCAGAGGTATTGGTACAAGGAAAATTAAAACTACATGAAGATGGCAAAAATTTTAGGAAGTAATAAAAATTTCTAAAATTTACACAAAAAGCTGTCTAAGTCAATAAAAATTTCTCCTGCCAACATTTCAGCATTTAATTACGACTTAACAAAATTGGGAAGTTCACTGAATTTACAAATGGCACATTTACATGATGCACCAGTCCATGAGTTAATTAGACGTTTAAATTCCCCAAGATTTTCGGCCATTCGGAGACAGTTTGGTAATTCATTCCACAATGTGGCTCCATAATAGGAGAAACTTTTCTTGCCGAATGTAACACCATCATATGTGGGGTGTTCTGCAGTGTTCATTTTTCTGAGGAAGTAGCAGTTTTGCTTGGAAGTGTTTTGACACTAAAAGCTAAGTGATATCTCCTCATCTCCTAAGTAATTGTTGTTCTTTCTCATACTTACTTTTTCTCTTAAATTTTTCTATATTACACTTATTTGATACTTATTTTATCTCTCCATACTCTCAGTTTTTTTACTTTACTCACTAACCTTGTTCAAATTCCCCTGTCAATAAGACCCCTATTTGAAAATATTATACATAATAATCATAATTACTGATTAATTGTATTGTTTTGTTTAGATTTAGGTATGATCTAGCTTTAGTATTTTTTGTTTTCACTTATTCTGTTTTCATTTATACTGTTTTTTATTATTATTTTTTCTTATTTTTTTTTGTTATCTGCAGCCTACATATTTATTTTTAATATACTAATTTACTTATAAGAAAGGGCAGGAGACTAGATGACCCTATGGTCCTTCCCTGCCCTGCTCCATGATTATAATTACTTAATATTTAAAAAAACTTTTGATGTCAAACTAATTGGAGAAAATAAATGTTCTATGTCTATTGTGGTAGTTTTCGCATTCCAACGCCCTGAAAGCCAGCACAGGCGAAGGTTTCCCATAGTGCTTGACCTAAAATTTCCAGACAAATTGCTTTAGGTTGATAAAAGAATAGTATTTTCTTATGGTTTAATGTTTGTCATTTCACAGGTTGGTGATGCAATGGAGGTTCGTGGACAGAATCAAACCTCAGATGAACGCATTTTGTGACGGCTTTAATGACGTCGTGCCCTTGGCTCTTCTTCAAATTTTTGACGAGAACGAAGTGGAGGTGAGTAGTTGGTACATTTCTGTAATTGACCCGTCCATTTGCAAACTGCCCGGTCAAGAAACTTGGAGGAATTATAGAGACCGTTTCGTTTGTCAATCGGATATCGGAGCTTGAATAAAATCAAGCATTTTTAAGCTGCTAAATATTTATTTAATTAAAACAGGTTTATTAGATTATGCTAAAGCCTTCAGCTTTGTTAATAAGAATCGTCATTAATTAAATTTTTTGTTTGTGATTTTACTTTGTAAATAATTCTTTGTGTTATCCGTGCATCTGTATACTAACTTGCCAGGCAGTCAGTTTGGTTCATGGAAATATGTGTTGCGGTCTCGAAATACTTCGTCTTGATTAGTTGCACAAAGCTAATCTAGTCAGACAAATTAATTAGTCCTGATTAGTCTGGCAAAAGGAACATAGTGAGACGAAATAATTAGTCTTGATTAGTCTCACAAGAGGAATCTAGTCAGACAAAATAATTAGTCTTGATTAGTCTAACAAAGGGAATCTAGTCAGACAAAATAATTAGTCTTGATTAGTCTATAATTAGTCTTGATTAGTCTACAAAGGGAACTTAGTCAGACGAAATAATTAGTCTCGATTAGTCTCACAAGAGGAATCTAGTCATGCAAAATAATTAGTCTTGTTTAGTCTCACAAGATGAACCTAGTCAGATGAAACAATTAGTCTTGATTAATCTCACTAGAGGAATCCAATCAGACAAAATAATTAGTCTTGATTAGTCTCACAAGAGGAATCTAGTCAGACAAATAATTAGAGTTAGTTAGTCATAAGGAAAGAACCTTGTGAATTAAACAATTAGTCACGATTTCTCATACAAAGAGAAACGATACTTCACTACTCAGATTGCGAATGCCAATAGTCTTGCCATTATTGCCATTGCCATTGCCATTGCCAGTATTATTGCCATCACTATTCAAACATTGTAAAGGTTTCTGTCAATTTGGACAACATAAAATATTCCTTGTCACTTGGAGATTGGTTGTTTTTCAAAATGTGCGGTTTTTCTTTTTAGTTGTTGATGTGCGGACTGGGAGACATTGATGTGAAAGATTGGAGAGACCACACCGTGTATAAAGGAGAATACTTCGCCAATCACAAGGTTATTCAGTGGTTCTGGAGGGTGAGTTGTTACGCAAATTTTTGGGAGGAGAGTATTTTTAGCTTTGCTTGTTTTTTTGCGCTTGGGTTTTGCAAACAGAATAAAAATAACGAAATCACGTTATTCAATGATTTCATTATTTCTATTCTATTTGCGAGTGACTCCTTCATTGAATAATGTGATTTCATTATTTTTAATCTATCTGTAAGTGACTCCTTCATTGAATAATGTGATTTCATTATTTTTAATTTATTTGCAAGTGACTTCTTCATTGAATAAAGTGATTTCATTATTTTTAATCTATTTGCAAGTGACTCCTTCATTGAATAACGTGATTTCATTATTTCTATTCTATTTGCGAGAGACTCCTTCATTGAATAATGTGATTTCATTATTTTTAATCTATTTGCAAGTGACTCCTTCATTGAATAATGTGATTTCATTATTTTTAATCTATTTGCAAGTGACTCCTTCATTGAATAACATGATTTCATTATTTCTATTCTATTTGCGAGTGACTCCTTCATTGAATAATGTGATTTCATTATTTTTAATCTATTTGCAAGTGACTCCTTCATTGAATAATGTGATTTCATTATTTTTAATCTATTTGCAAGTGACTCCTTCATTGAATAACATGATTTCATTATTTCTATTCTATTTGCGAGTGACTCCTTCATTGAATAATGTGATTTCATTATTTTTAATCTATTTGCAAGTGACTCCTTCATTGAATAATGTGATTTCATTATTTTTAATCTATCTGCAAGTGACTCCTTCATTGAATAATGTGATTTCATTATTTTTAATTTATTTGCAAGTGACTTCTTCATTGAATAAAGTGATTTCATTATTTTTAATCTATTTGCAAGTGACTCCTTCATTGAATAACATGATTTCATTATTTCTATTCTATTTGCGAGTGACTCCTTCATTGAATAATGTGATTTCATTATTTTTAATCTATTTGCAAGTGACTCCTTCATTGAATAATGTGATTTCATTATTTTTAATCTATCTGCAAGTGACTCCTTCATTGAATAATGTGATTTCATTATTTTTAATTTATTTGCAAGTGACTTCTTCATTGAATAAAGTGATTTCATTATTTTTAATCTATTTGCAAGTGACTCCTTCATTGAATAACGTGATTTCATTATTTCTATTCTATTTGCGAGAGACTCCTTCATTGAATAACGTGATTTCATTATTTTTAATCTATTTGCAAGTGACTCCTTCATTGAATAAAGTGATTTCATTATTTTTATTTTCTTTGCAAGTGGCTCTTTCAATGAATAACGTGATTTCATTATTTTCAGTCTATTTGCAAGTGGCTCTTTCAATGAATAACGTGATTTCATTATTTTTATTGTATTTGCAAGTGACTCTTTCAATGAATAATGTGATTTCATTATTTTCAATCTATTTGCAAGTGACTCTTTCAATGAATAATGTGATTTCATTATTTTCAATCTATTTGCAAGTGGCTCTTTCAATGAATAAAGTGATTTCATTATTTTTGTTCTATTTGCAAGTGACTCCTTCATTGAATAACGTGATTTCATTATTTTTATTCTATTTGCAAGTGGCTCTTTCAATGAATAATGTAATTTCATTATTTTTATTTTCTTTGTAAGTGACTCCTTCATTGAATAACATGATTTCATTATTTTTTCTTCGTTTTTGCAGCTGGTGCTGTCAATGAACAATGAAATGAGGGCGAGGCTTCTCCAGTTCGTCACGGGAACATCACGTGTCCCAATGAATGGCTTCAAAGAATTATATGGCAGCAACGGACCTCAACTCTTTACCATAGAAAAGTGGGGGAAGCCGTCCGACCTGCCGCGGTCTCACACGTGGTACGTTTGCTTGAAATGATTGATCTGATTATTAAGAGTGATCATTGTAATCTCTTAAAGGGGAGGCAGAGGAACATGTTAAACTACATCCCAAAAAACTTTCCACTCAAACTTATACTACTTTATAGCAATTTTATACTTATGTTACTTTAACGCAATGTCGTACTTGCGTTAAAAGGAATTTTTGTTTGTCTTCATTCCAAATATCCACTAATACTGTTCAGCCGGGCCATTACGTGGCGTCAACGTAAATCAGGAGAAGAAAAGGAAATGTTGACCTATGTCCCTAAAAACTTTCCACTCAAACTTATGTTACTTTAAGCAATTTTATGCGTATATCGTACTCGCGTCGAAATTATTTTTTGTTTGTTTTCATTTTCAATCTCCCACAATACTATTTCGTGCGCGGAATTACCCGCAACACATTTACCTTCGTGTATAAGTGAACAGTGTTTGAGGCTTTTCCTGTGCAGTATTTCCTATTTGTATTATGTTCATTGTAGGCCCTTTCACTAGATATTGTATATGTAACCATTGTAAATGTGTGAGGTGAAATAAATGACTTATGACTTAAAGCAGGGATGAGAATTTTCCGCGGATACGCGGAATTCCGAGTTTTTGGAAGACCAGTAGTGTCATTTTTATAAATCGCGTAAATTCGTTGAGAAAAGTTTTACAGACGCAGTACATTATTTCACAAGCTGACCGCTAGTTGGCAGGCCGTCACTTTGTTTACATCACGTACATCAGTGTAACCACGTGTATATCTCTATGTATAAAAATATAGAATCGATTGTGCGGAGTTATTTGAGTCAATTGCAGACAGTTTTTATATACTTTTGCATAGGAGCGGCCAGTACTTAGGCGTTTTTGAGACAATTAGGTATCATGTATCCTTGATAGTTGGCTATTTTAAATTATGCATGAAACAAGGTAATTGATATTTTAAGTCCACTTAGTCTTAGAGGCTCTCTATGGTCACAAAATTGCAATTTGTTGCTGGTTCCTACGTGGCCCCCAAACCCCCTGCCTGTTTCAGAGTTTTTTGCAATTTGTCAATCTCATCCCTCCATATATTGTACACGAAACTATTATAAATGTGTAATGAGAAATAAATGATATATGAGTTAAGGTCGTGTCATGTCTTTGTCTTAGTTTAAATCACTGGTTTGTCGTTACAGCTTCAACCGACTCGATTTACCGCCGTACGAGAGATACGAGGATCTCCGAGACAACGTTCTGTTTGCCGTGGAGAACGCTCAAGGCTTCGAGGGTGTCGACTGAGCAAACCCCGCTATTTTTCCTCTTGGTCCGACGGCATCTCTACCCTCGCCCTCCCTTCAGTAAAGTGTAAATATTTTCTTCACGGGCATTTGATTCCGACACATCCGACGACGGCAACTTATAATCTTATCGTAGCAACGGCAATCCTCAAAACCCGATGGCACATTGGTACAGGTAGTCGTCGACTTGGTACAATAACGGCAACGGTGTCTGACTACGGCGATCCGGTGACGGCAGTTCAGCATTCCATGATGAAAAGTCTTTTTTTAATCTTTTTCTGTGTTAAGGATGTTGCTGCTCATCTTGCGTGAGATGAACATTTCTTTGCCAGTCGATTAGCAACTAAATTTCGCAATTCCGATGCTGGTTCCGGTGCCATAGACCTCGCGAGTCGATTAGCAAATAAATTTCGCAATTCCGATGCCAGTTCCGGTGCCATAGACCTCGTGAGTCGATTAGCAAATAAATTTCGCAATTCCGATGCCAGTTTCGGCGCCATAGACTCTGGGAGTCGATTTGCAACTAAATTTCACAATTCCGATGCCAGTTTCGGCGCCGTAAACTTCGTGAGTCGATTAGCAACCAGATTTCGTAATTCCGATGCCAGTTTCGGCGCCATAGACTTTGTGAGTCGATTGGCAACTAAATTTTGTAATTCCGATGTCAGTTTTGGCGCCATAGACTTTGTGAGTCGATTAGCAACTAAATTTCGTAATTCGGATGCCAGTTTCGGCGCCATAGACTTTGTGAGTCGATTAGCAACTAAATTTCGTAATTCCGATGTCAGTTTTGGCGCCATAGACTTTGTGAGTCGATTAGCAACTAAATTTCGTAATTCGGATGCCAGTTTCGGCGCCATAGACTTTGTGAGTCGATTAGCAACTAAATTTCGTAATTCCGATGTCAGTTTTGGCGCCATAGACTTTGTGAGTCGATTAGCAACTAAATTTCGTAATTCGGATGCCAGTTTCGGCGCCATAGACTGTGAGTCGATTAGCAACTAAATTTCGTGATTCCGATGCCAGTTTCGGCGCCATAGACTCCGTGAGATGTGCACTTCTTTTTGCCCGACCTGCCCTTTTCAGATACGAGTTTTTTTACTTTTGTTCGGCGAATTTTGTGTTACTATTCAGCAGCCATTATGCATTTGTTACTGATTTTTTGTTGTTGATGTAAATATTACGATCTATTAGTTCTAATGTGTAGCCAAGTCTTGTCTTTAGAGTTAGTTGCAAAAATTGCGTTTTTTCATGCCAATATAATTTGTGTTCACGTTTCTTGATGCCAAGTTGTTGTCCTTTGTGTTTAGCAATAAGCTGAGTAGAGTAAACTCCGCATGACTCAAATCCAATGCAACCGAAAAAACGTTGAGTTAGGCAATGTTGACCATTTTCCAGCATAGAAACTCTAAACCCCTCCTCAAGATGGCGTGATGTTGACCATTTTGTAGCCAAGAAACTGTAAACCCCTTCTCCAGAGGACGTGATGTTGACCATTTTCCAGCATAGAAACTCTAATCCCCTCCACCAGGCGGCGAGCTAAACAAACGGTAGAAAGTCAACCCTTCTATACTTAAAGAATGAGATTTGATGACAGTTACGTAAAGAATAACAAATTATGTAGTGAAACACGATTTTCTTGTGTTACAAAAGGACACGTACGCAACACGGAAAAATCAATCCCGGGGAAAATAATCCGGGGAGGGGGCTTATAAGACATCAGAATTTTCCCGGAAGACGTTACTGTTTTTGAGTTGTAGAAAACTTTTGTTTTTCTAGAGTATGACTTGCATTTTAGAGTAAATTAAATTACAAGTGGGCCATAATTTTTTATTTGAGTTAGGCAAAATTTTGAGTTATGTATTTTGAGTTAAGCGATGTTTTTTGTGAGAAAAACGAAGGATTTCATCTGTTCCAATGAAATTCTTTGAGTTACGCAAAAATTTGAGTTGCGCGATTTTCAGCTATGCGGAGTTTACTGTACTAAGTTCAAGGCGTATCTAGGATGGGGTGCCAGATCCACAGGGCTGATCTACTTATTTGTTTTGATTAATAAATCTGCCTGTCATGAATTCATGTCGCTTCTTGTCCAAGTTTTTTGACGCCTAATTTAGTGGCATTCTTTAAAGTGTTATCGGCTTGTAATGGTTTAGATTTTCAACAGTAGATGCCACCACACGTACTGGTGTCACAGTGCCATTTTTGAATAACCGCAAGTTAGTGCACCTTGATGATATTTGTGATTGTTAATCTTTAATTATACATAAGAATACGTAACTTTTTCTTGTATAGAAAAGCACTGAAATTTGCAAATATATTTTCCTCATATAATATTAATACGTGTTTATACATATTATATATATGAATTGTAAAATAATGTCGTTCGTATTTCAAGGTTCTAGAAAGTCATCTTCTTGGTACAGCGAAGTTGTAGCTGTTGAATGTAACCATGGCAACGTCAGTTTTTTAGTTCTTTAGTTTTTGTACAGCATGGCGATTTGTCTTAAACCTACCGATTTGTAAACGCAGGTTTGTGTTATGCAAGCAAGGCAAGAGAGCGTTGCTGGTCTTGCGTGACCAAGTAATAGCATTGTTTTCATTCGCGCAGCTCCATCTGTTGTTAATTTTTGTAAATATTTTTTGTTGTAGTGTCGGGATAAGTGTAATTATGACGTAGTTCCGATGATTAGTTTAAATTCTGTTGGTGCAGAAATATAGTTTGTAAATAAGGTTTCTGATTTGTGTTTATTGTAAATGTGTATCGCTTTAAAGGAAAACCGGACCCAATCTTAAGTTGCAACTCAAAACAATCTACTCTTTGAAATGTTGAAAGGAAACGTACCATTGTTTCAAGAATGACTTACGTGAAAGAATTATTACCACAGAGTAATAATCACTACTAGTAACTGCATCTCGGTAATGTGTTGCACAGAAAAACTGGAGCTGTACTTCTCAGTTCAGAGTTGTTCAGTTGTGATGTAGTGCACACGTTCAAGAGTTCATGCGAAAGCACAGTGGGAAAACTTAAGAAACTTTAATTTTAAAGTTTGCTAAGTCTTTATGTACCCACACTGAATGTCTTACTGTAGCACTGTACTTAAATTTTCGCTTTAGCAAACATGTGCAACACGCTCGTGGAATATCTTTGATGTTGAAAATTGTGTTAGTTTGTGATGTCATCAACGGTTGGGCTCGCTAGTTTTTAACCTATTATTTAATTATCGCAAATTTTGGCATTTTTACGCCAGTGGCGACTCGTGTATAGCTACTGTGGAACTGCAGCACCCCCTATTTTCACTCAACATTATCGATAATATTCAATATAATAAATCTTTTTTCTTTAATTCTTTCTTTATACTTATACGGTCCAGTATACAACCCAGCAGAGTGGTGTGTTTGGCTGTTGTGCACATGTGACCATGTGTGAGATAACACGCTGTACTCTGCACTGCTAGCATCTGCTGCTAGGTAGAGAAAGTACTGTCGCTCACACAGTTTGTTGTCAGTTGTTACATGCTTTAGAATGGGATAGGGTACAAAATCATCCTGTTTTCCTTTAAAGCATAACTCCCTTGGTTGATTGTGTTGCTGTTAAATCATTTAATTTATGCAAGAACTGTCCTAGAATCTGTTTTTTTAAGTAGATAAACGATGAGTGTATTTGCTTGTAGCTCATTCTACGGTGCAACAGACGTGTCAAGAAATTTCGCTTTTTAAAAACTAAACTAAACTAAAAGAATTGAAAATGTGTGGAACTCATTTAAAAATCAGGTTTTGCAATTGCATATACAATGAAAATGGTTGCGTTTTGCAATTGCATACACAATGAAAAAAGTCGGGTTTTGCAATTGCATACACAATGAAAAAGGTTGCGTTTTGCAATTGCATACACAATGAAAAATGTCGGGTTTTGCAATTGCATACACAATGAAAAAAGTCGGGTTTTGCAATTGCATACACAATGAAAAAAGTCGGGTTTTGCAATTGCATACACAATGAAAAAGGTTGCGTTTTGCAATTGCATACACAATGAAAAAAGTTGCGTTTTGCAATTGCATACACAATGAAAAGGTTGCGTTTTGCAATTGCATACACAATGAAAAATGCCGGGTTTTGCAATTGCATACACAATGAAAAAGGTCGCGTTTTGCAATTGCATACACAATGAAAAAGGTCGCGTTTTGCAATTGCATACACAATGAAAAATGTCGGGTTTTGCAATTGCATACACAATGAAAAAGGTCGCGTTTTGCAATTGCAAACAGTATTCCTAATGCGTCGCTTCCCGTGAAGATTCTCTGTTGGAGTGAAATCACGTTTTCTAGTAATGCCGTTGCACATACAGCGGGGACTCCCTATTTTCACACGAATCGTTTCGATTTTTTTGGACAAACCTGTACATGTTAATTTGTCCCTGCGTTATCAAAAAATGTTTTGATTGTGTTAAAATGCCCGTATTTCTGTTTTCATCATTAAAATGTTGTTATGTAAATGAACGTAGTTAGACAATTAAAATCATATCGTGTATTTTTCACTGGATGTTATAATAATAATTGTGTCCGTTATGAATCGTTTGTCGTGGTTTTTGATTTTTTTTTTGAAATGTATACGCCCAAGTATAGTGGTAACTAAACTCCCTGCCTTGCTTAGTAAGTTTAATGTAAGTAAGTAAGTTAGTTAGTTAGTAAGTAAGTAAGTTAGGTAGTAAGTTAGTTAGTAAGTAAGTAAGTTAGAAAGTGAGTGAGTGAGTGAAAGTAAGTAAATAAGTAAATCAGTCAGTCAGTTAGTTAGTAAGTAAGTTAGTAAGAAAGTAAGTTAGTTAGTTAGTAAGTAAGTAAGATAGTTAGTAAGTGAGTGAGTGAGTGAGTGAAAGTAAGTAAATCAGTCAGTCAGTTAGTAAGTTAGTTAGTAAGTGAGTGAGTGAGTGAAAGTAAGTAAATAAGTAAGTAAGTCAGTTAGTTAGTTAGTAAGTTAGTTAGTAAGTAAGTAAGTAAATAAGTGAGTAAGTTTATTAGTTAATCACCATTTTTAAAATAGCAAAATACATAACTAAGTGATTTATAAATATGTACAACATACAATAATATTACAAAGTGCAAAAGTAATTATTGATTAGTGGTGAAAGTTTGGTAAAAGAACTATAAGTTATCGAGGTCAGCCACCCTCTCAACAAGACATTTAATAAGACAATTATGACAGTTTGACTAAAATTTTAAAAATGTTTAAAGCTTACGGTTAGTATGTTAGAAAAATAAATAGAGATTTTATTGTAATGGTTATTTTTCCTGTTCTGAGGAGTATAGCGCTCTTGTAAAAATACTAACAGCAGTTGATGATAATTTGTGATGGGCATTTTCACTTCACTAACAGCTTTATATTCACGCCTGACGTCTTTTGTTCGAAATAAAGTCATTTTTAAAAGCAGAAATACTTAAGCTGCTGCTTTTGAAACACGTCTATTATGATGTTTGAAATTTTCTTCCATTTACGTTCATTTCTTGAAGCGATTAAAGGAAAATTCAACACTTTATTTGGATAAAGAATTTATTTGAAACAATAACAAACCACAAATAGTTTATCGTAATATAACATTCCTCAAACGCAAGTGTCAGTGCTAAAGAAACAAAATTCCACAAACAAAATGCAAGAGAAAATTAGATTTTGACTGCTGAGCCACGGCTTATACTCAAAATTGAAAGAATACACAGAATGCCAATAGTTGAGCCTCAAACTTCCCATATTCACCAGCGAATGAATGAATAATTAGGTGCCAACTGCAAAATCTTAGACATCTTACATTCAATAATGAAAGAATAAGTAGATGCCAAGGCTTAGACACCTTATATTCAATAGTGAATGAATAATTAGATTCCAGCTGCAAAGTCTTGGACAGTTCATATTCAACAGTGAATGAATAGTTAGAATGCCAACACGTAAGCCTTTGACACCTTATATTCAACAGTGAATGAATAATTAGATTGCAACTGCAAGGCTTTGGACATCTCGTATTCAACAATGGATGAATAGTTAGAATGCCAGCACCTAAGCCTTGGACATCTCTTATTCAACAGTGAGTGAATAATTAGATTCCAACTGCAAGACTTTGGACATCTCGTATTCAACAATGGATGAATAGTTAGAATGCCAGCACCTAAGCCTTGGACATCTCTTATTCAACAGTGGAGGAATAATTAAAATGTCAACAGCTAAGCCTTGGACATCTCTTATTCAACAGTGGATGAATAGTTAAAATGTCAACAGCTAACCCCTGAACATTTCGTATTAAACAGAGAATGAATAGTTAGAATGCCAACAGCTAAGTCTTAGGCATCTCATATTCAACAGAACGAATAGCTAGAATGCCAATAACTAAGCCTTAGACACCTTATATTCAATAGTGAATGCATAATTAGATTCCAAATTCAAAGCCTTGGAAATCTCATATTCAACAGTGAACGAATAGCTAGAATGCCAACAGCTAAGCCATAGACACCTTTACATTCAACAGTGAATGAATAACAGCACGCCAGCCTGGAGCATTTTAACTTGTATTCCATAGTACTTATATTAAAGGAATAATTAGTTGCCAAGTCGCCACAGCATATTAGACAGCCATTACATTTAACAAGCGAGCGTTTTGTACGGTATTTGCCAAAAACGATAAAAAAAACAATTTTTTGTTTTCGTTGTTCATCATACTTACACAGGTAAAGCGGGGCAATTAAGCAATTTACTACAGACTGGTGAAAAAAACAAGTTATGATAAAGAAAACAAACACAACTGGGCTTCCTCTCTGCAAAAAAAACTACTAGAAACCCCAACATGTTCAAACGCGTTTTTTTGCATACATTCGTGAAAACTTTTCACATAAATTCTTAATAGTTGCGTTAGCCAATAATAATACCCTTTGGAGTTATCATCATCATCATCATCATCATTGCATCATCGAAAATATCACGAGCTACAGCAGTCGCGAGTTTAATTTGCTTCGTTTAAACTCGCGAGAGACGACTAAGAAGATCTCCCCTATTGCTCTTCAACGTTTCACTTAACTTACAATTTACATAAACTACGTTCTATTCTCGCTAAATTTCTCAATTTAAGTACGTTCACTTGCTTTTCTATTAATACGAAATCACTGACGAGCTTCGAGCCACAAAAAAACTAAAAAATCAATATAAATTAAAAATATGGCTCTAAATTATCATAGCTTTCATTAAATCATTACAAGACACATTAAAAGAAAACCGGATGATTGTGTAAACACGAGTTCAGAATAAAGAATGCTCTAAAATATTGAAAACTACAATAGCTTATTTTAAATCAAAGCTTAGATTAAATAACAATTACCTCGGACACTCAAATTTTAACTTTAAAAGTTACGCGCGGCTCAGTGAAGCTACTAAGATTGGCAATGGTACCTTTTTGTCACATTCGGGTGGCTGACAAATAGAAGGCGGTACCATGATAACCATGATCATGAACTGCAGTGTTAGTTTCTGACGCAATATGATGCAGAGCCCAGTTTTCGTGGCATCATGCATTTAAGCAGTAACACTTATGCAAACAAGCTTGACACGCAAGAGAAGACGCCTGCCATTGCACAAACTGTGGTTAGTTTCTGATGTAAGCAATAGCTGTGTTCGGTTGCCGTTAATTAACTTTCCAAGCTAATTATTTAGATTTAACTGTTAACTTTTATATACAAGAAAATGTATATAGGTTTTACACGTCAAATGTAGACCCAGGAAAGTTCAAATGTGACTTAGGTAAGTTAAATGTAGACATAGGAATTTTGAATGTGTTTTGATAACTCAAATGTGACTTAGGTAAGTCAAATGTAGACACAGGAAAGTTCAAATGTGACTTAGGTAAGTTAAATGTAGACATAGGAATTTCGAATGTGTTTTGGTAACTAAAATGTGACTTAGGTAAGTCAAATGTAGACATAGGAATCTCGAATGTGTTTTGGTAACTCAAATGTGACTTAGGTAAGTCAAATGTAGACATAGGACATTTGACTTGACATGTGCCTACATTTGACTTACCAAAAATGCTTAAGATTTCTTGAAAACCATTGTTAACACATTTGAACTACCTAAGTCTACATTTGAGTTACCAAGACACATTTGAATTACCTAAATCTACATTTGAGTTAACGCAGGTCTACATTTGACATGTAAAACCTATATTTTGGACAGTAATGAGATTGAGTCTAAACAATCGTCCGATTTTTACTTTATTAATTATTAACGGCCCCAGCTAGTGATTACGTAACAAGTGAACATGATTTTCAACAGCACAAACATCCAACGAGGGTGTTGTATGCATTTGCGAAAGCGAAAATTGAAGTACAGTGCTACTGTATAACATTCAGTGTGATACAGCAAAATTGTGCAAATCTTAAGTTTTACTAATTCAAATTCCAAATTATCACTGTGTTAACCTTTAGCTCTCGAATTGTCTACCACGTCACAACTGAACTGACAGGTACAAGGCCAGTTCGACGGTCAACCGCCAGGGTTCCCAATATTGAATTTTTCTCATATAATATTATTTTGAAGTAAAATGGGTACTCTGTGTTAGCCTTCTGCTAATTATCTAAACAATCGTCCGGTCTTCTTTTAACAAAATTACATTTGAGTTAACGCATGTCTACATTTGACATGTAAAATGTATATTTTGGACAGTAAATTAAAATGAGATTGAGTCTAAATGATCGTCCGGTCTTCCTTTAACAAAATCACGCTAATCATGCTAATTGCTAATCAATGCAGTTCAACGAAATCGCTCAGCCTCTTAGTTAGCGTGTTTTTGTATCGTAAACCGTATACACGTCAACTTTTGCTTTTCTAGAGTATAAATTGCATTTTAGAGCAAATTAAATTACAAGTATTTTGATTAAATGAGCCATAATTTTTTATTTGAGTTAGGCGAAATTTTGAGTTACATATTTTGAGTTAAGCAAAGTTTTTTTGTGAGAAAAACGAAGGATTTCATCCGCTCAACTGAAATTCTTTGAGTTACGCAAAATTTGAGTTGTACGATTTTCAGCTATGCAGAGTTTACTGTACCAAGTTCAAGGCGTATCTAGGATGGGGTGCCAGATCCACAGGGTTCCCAATATTGAATTTTTCTCATATAATATTAGTTTGAAGTATAATGGTACTTGTGCTTCTGCTAATTATCTAAACAATCGTCCGGTTTTCCTTTAACAAAATTATGCTAATCAATGCAGTTCAACGAAATCGCTTAGCCTCTTAGTTAACGTGTTTTTGTATCGTAAGCCGTATTTTCTAACCTGTCTGGCAGCCAGACACTGCAATGTCATGTATCTCAGTGGAGAGACTATCTCTTGTACCGTACCGGGTTGCAAAAGATCCACGAATGTCTGCCGCTGAAGATTGCACGTATCCACGTGAGCTCCGCCTTCCAGCAGAGTCTTGATGATCTCCGGCTCGCGGACGTGGTTCTTCGCCACCACGTGGAGGGGGGTGTTGCCGTCGCCGTCCACGGCGGTCGGGGACCCGCCCACTTCCAGCAGCAGCTGCACGACGGGCAGGGAGGGAAACTTGCACACCGGATACTTCCCCACGGTGGTGCTCTGTCGACTGCAGGCGAGGTGGAGCAGCGTGGAGCTGTTGTGGACGCGCGGCTCGGTGTGAACGTAGCTGTAGACGGCCGTCTTCATCTCCTGCTCCTCGTCCTCCGTCATGTTCGGCTGGATGTGACACAGGATGCAGATCAGGTGGAGCGTGATGATGACCGTTCGCGTGAAGTGGACGGTGTCCTTCTCCAGCGGGCAGTTGCCGGCGCGAGCGGAAGGCGGGACGATCGTTCGCAGGTACTCCGCTCCGCGCTCCACTTCGGTGACGCTCTTCCGAAAGATGCACATGACGTCGGCGAACTCCACTTTTGGTTTTTCGTGGAGGTGGAACCGCGTGTCGGACATCATGAACGAGAAGAGCTCCGCAAAGGACAGGAAGGAGCTCTGGGTCATCGGTCCGAGAGGTTCCTGCAGCCGCTGTTGCATGTCCAGCGCGTACATCCACAGGGAGATGCACTTCCGGAAGTTGCCCATGTCGGCGTAGACGGCTCCCCGAAAGCGGATGTAGTAAGACGTGTCCGGGTGGGCGGGCCCGAGAATCCGCTCGCGCACCAACAGCGCCTGCATCCGCATCTCGTCCGGATCGGAGATGAGATCCGCCAGCTGGTCCAGCGACTGTACCTCCAGCACGTTCTCGTAGGCGCCGATCTGCGAGATGGTGACGGGCTTCGGCATGGGAGGCGCCGCTTCGGAGAACCTCTCCTCCATGGACCTCTTCCAGTACTGCAGCGCCCCCAACATGTCCCGCTTCTTGTCCACGAACGTGGCGCCGAGCAGCTCCAGCGCCTCGATGTGCTCCAGTCGGCTGATCTCCGGCCGGGTGATGAGATACTCGACGATTTCCGTGTGTCCCGTGACGGCCGCGGCCAGCAGAGGGGTCATTCCGTTTGAGTCGGGGCTCATCTTAGCACCATGAGTGAGAAGTAATTTCATTATGTTCAATGCGCCCGATTCGGCACAGTCGTGCATTGCAGTGTTGCCTGGAAAATAAACAATACATTTAGCAAAATAAACAAAGAACTTGTAAAGTAAACAAACATTGCAGTGTCGCCTGGAAATGAAACAATACGTTTAGCAAAATAAACAAGCATTGCAGTGTTGCCTGGCAAAGAAACGATACATTTAGCAAAATAAACAAATAGCTGGTAAAGTAAACAAGCATTGCAGTGTTGCCTGGGAAAGAAACGACACGTTTAGCAAAATAAACAAGAGCTGGTAAAGTAAACAAGCACTGCAGTGTTGCCTGGGAAAGAAACGATACATTTAGCAAAATAACCAAGCGTTGCAGTGTTGCCTGGAAAAGAAACGATACGTTTAGCAAAATAAACAAGCATTGCAGTGTTGCCTGGCAAAGAAACGATACATTTAGCAAAATAAACAAATAGCTGGTAAAGTAAACAAGCATTGCAGTGTTGCCTGGGAAAGAAACGACACGTTTAGCAAAATAAACAAATAGCTGGTAAAGTAAACAAGCATTGCAGTGTTGCCTGGGAAAGAAACGACACGTTTAGCAAAATAAACAAGAGCTGGTAAAGTAAACAAGCACTGCAGTGTTGCCTGGGAAAGAAACGATACATTTAGTAAAATAACCAAGCGTTGCAGTGTTGCCTGGCAAAGAAACGATACATTTAGCAAAATAAACAAATAGCTGGTAAAGTAAACAAGCATTGCAGTGTTGCCTGGGAAAGAAACGACACGTTTAGCAAAATAAACAAGAGCTGGTAAAGTAAACAAGCGTTGCAGTGTTGCCTGGGAAAGAAACGATACATTTAGCAAAATAACCAAGCGTTGCAGTGTTGCCTGGAAAAGAAACGATACATTTAGCAAAATAAACAAGCATTGCAGTGTTGCCTGGAAAAGAAACGATACGTTTAGCAAAATAAACAGAGCTGGTAAAATAAACAAGCGTTGCAGTGTTGCCTGGGAAAGAAACGATACATTTAGCAAAATGAACAAGCGTTGCAGTGTTGCCTAGAAAAGAAACGACACATTTAGCAAAATGAACAAGCGTTGCAGTGTTGCCTGGAAAAGAAACGATACATTTAGCAAAATGAACAAGCGTTGCAGTGTTGCCTGGAAAAGAAACGATACATTTAGCAAAATAACACAGCTGGTAAAGTAAACATGCATTGCAGTGTTGCCTGGAAATGAAACAATATATTTAGCAAAATAAACAAACAACTGGTAAATAAACAAATAAACAATGTACTACATGTATACAAAAATATGAAACTTAATTTGCTTACAGTGAAAACGACAATTTAACAAAACGGCAGCAGGAATTGAAGAACTGTATTCAGCATTCTAGTACAACCTCATAGTACAGTCAACCTCGGGTATAGGGTACTCGTTTATAAAGGACACTCGCTTATAAGGGACCACCAACACCGATCCTGATTTTTCGTGACTGTTTTCCTTATAAAAATCTTCGTATATAAGGCACTCAGATATAAGAGACTTTTGGTTATAAGGGATGATATCTTCAGGTCCCGCGTAATGGAAACCCAGGTAAATGTGGAGGTGCAAAATGTTTATGATTATCTAATTACACTACAATGGGCTACCAAAAATTATATTAACAATTAACTATCAGCTGAATTGGCATCTTTTATAACACTCTAAAGTTGACAAGTTAGCACACTTTTGTAAAAGGTCCATTTTCACACCTGTTAAGGTAAAACATCATTTGGATGAATTTTGGATGCTGGAAAAACGAATACTATGTTGCCATATGACTTGATATGATTATTTCTCGTGCAATGCACTCCATTTAACAACACTAACATACTAAAGCCTGTATTTGGAATCCTTAGTTATAAATAATAGAATGCCAAAAGTACAATTTTTAACCTTTTGCTCAAACTGGACTTAGTCATTTTTTTGAACTTTAATAACTGACCGCCATTTCAAAACAAACTAATTATTTTAAATCTGGTTTTTTTAATTAACTATATGCTCATAGCACTATCAAATCAAGTGAAATTGATCGATTTTTAACCTCAATTTTTCATAAACTCGGCCTTCGAACAGCTCAGTTTTTACAGTCACATACATCTCGCGTTACTGAAGGAGCTTCCTACATGCCGTTTGCACTGAGTGTGTAGCAATAATCCATAAAAATACGGGTAAAAGTACAGAAAAGTACAGGTCTAAGAACACCCTCGGTCTGACTCAACTTCGACTATAAGGGTCATGGGATATAAGAGACGGTTTTTTCCGGTCGGGAGGTGTCCCTTATATCCAGGAAAGGTTGACTGTACAATACTGAATTTTTGCGTAGCTCTGTTCAATAATCTAAGTGAGTATTTTGGTGTTAAAAGTTTAAGTAAAATAGAATTTTGAATATTTGAACTAGAATAGAAGTACAGTCAAACCTCCTTATACAATGCATTTTGGGATGGGAAAAAATTCACACAAGTACACACCGGTCAGAGTCATCAATTTTAAAAGTTAAACTAATGAATTAAAAGAAAATAATTAAATTAATTATTTAGACATTAGTGACTCACTTAAAATCAAGCATTTTTATTGAGAACATTTTGCATACGTAATGTTAAATTTTGCCAAAGACGAATCACAATGCTCACGCAAATGTAAACAGGTTTGAGTAATTAATTTTAAAGTTTAAACTAACGAATTAAAAGAAAATAATTAAATTAATTATTTAGACATTAATGACTCACTTAAAATGAGACATTTTTATCGAGAACTTTTCGTTTACGTAATTAACTTTTCTTGTATTCAGTTATGGTGCATATAATAGACTATAGGCCTACTGTTTCACTATAAACATACATGTATATGTAAAAAAGGTTAACTCAGAATAAGCAGTTTCTTGCTAGGATTTGCTTAGGTGATTCTCTACAAACAAGCAAATATCACATTTCTTGTGGCGAAAGTTTTAAATGTTAGATCTTTACACTTATTCTCTATAATAATAATAATAATAATATTAATAATAATAATAATATTTATTTAAAGTCAGCTTTTATCGCCGACTGTAAATAACCTACAACTACATAACAGAGACTATTATTACCCCACTTTTACCTTAAATACCACGTGCCAGGCAGGGCAACAGCAGGTACCATTTTTAAAGTCTTTGGTACGACGCGGCCGCTGGTTCGAACTCACGACCTCTCAGACGGAAAGCAGACGCATTGCCACTAGACTAAACCGTCTGGTGAAAGTTATTTTGTCAAAGTTAACTCTGTACTCTTATATGTTCGATGACATTTACGCTTGTAAAAAAATCGCAAAGAATATTGACCTGTGGATTACTGGCGCCGCCTGGTGGTGTAACAGCAACAGTTTACTGATTAACCCTTATAGGGTCACCGGGGGGGGGGGGGGGTAAAAAATTACCCCCAGCCCGGTTTTTTGCATTTTACCTTTTTACCATACGCTTCTCAGTAAACCTTTTCTATGACTTTTTCTAAATATGTTTTTTGCACAAAATACTTTCAGTTATTTATTTTAGGTGCATTGTCTCACCACGAAATAAAAGTGAAAATGCAATATGTCGATTTTTCAAAATTGTCGTCACTTTACTTCGCTTGTCTATACATCATACGGGCGATGTATCTGATAATGTCAGTTACTCAAATTACTCCACCTAAAAGAAGAAAGTAGTAGACAATAAATTCAAAATAACAATGACTTTTACACACGCGCTAACAATGTCGGTTGTCTACATTTATTCCAGCATAGATAAGGGAACGTAACTAAGTGAATTTAAATTTCGCATTACTAGTAAGTCACATGACTTTAAGCAGAGGTATAATGTATCCTATGGTGATCAGCATAACCACAAATAATTTTTTACCCCCCAGTTACCAAAATTGGTTGTAAAAAATCGTGACCCTATAAGGGTTAAACATTTTTGTGAAAAGTAGCAGGAGTTTCAACAGGACCCCACTAGGCAAATGATTAAAAATTCAGCTTTCATAAAAATTCAACACTCACATTTACCGCTGTGCTCATGCATGAGCTGCCGAATGTGTGCAATTCGTCACAAACCAACACATCCGAACTAGGAGGTACAGCATCTGTTTTTCTGCAACGCGTTTCCGAAATGCAGGCGCTACTGCCCGTCTAACTAGAGAATGGCGAAATGCATGTAACAGTGAAAAACTAGTGGCGCGAACATGAAATTGTGTTTGTGTGGTAATAATTCTTTCACGTAAGTCATTCTTTAAAAAAAATAGCGTTTCCTTTCAATATTTTAAAGAGTAAATTGTTTTGACCTGCAGTTTAAGATTGGGTCCGGTTTTGCTTTAACATGATTGTACGTATATAGACATACCACACTTACATGGATGTCTGATACAAAAATCTTGCGTCAATTACATGGATTTTTTTTAGTGAATTGCCAGTAGTTTTTATATACATTTGAATAGGAGTGACCCGTACCAGCTGTTTTTGAATGAATTAAAGCAACTGATTTTATTAACAGCGAGTCTAATAAACAGGGATGAGAATGACAAATTGCAAAAAACTCTGAAACAGGCCGGGGGTTTGGAGGTCGCGGGGGTTCAAGGGGGCAAAGCAACAAATTGCAATTTTGATGACCATAGAGAGCCTCTAAGCGGACTTAAAATATCAATTACCTTGTTTCATGCATAATTTAAAATACCCAACTATCAAGGATACATGATACCTAATTGTCTCAAAAACGCCTAAGTACTGGCCGCTCCTATGCAAAAGTATATATAAACTGTCTGCAATTGACTCAAATAACTCTGCACAACTGATTGTATATTATTATACATAGAGATATACACGTGATTACACTGATGTACGTTATGTAAACAAACTGACGGCCTGCCAACTAGCGGTCAGCTTGTGAAATAATGTACTGGGTCCGTAAAAATTTTCACAACGAATTCACTCAATTTAAAAAAAATGGCACTACTGGTCTTCCAAAAACTCGGTATTCCGCGTATCCGCAGAAAATTCTCATCCCTGAATAAATAATGCTGATAAAAATTTCATTTTTGCTTTTTTTGCCTGTCATTGTAACATCACGCACAAACCAATCTGCTTTATTTGTTTATAAAGCCACTTTACAGTGTTATTTCAGTTTGATTTACTCATTTTATGCGTATTTCATCGCAAGATATTCTTGTTATAACCTTACTTAAAGGACAAGAAAAGGGGTACCTGAAGTAGGTTTCAGAAAAATCGCCTTAAAAAATTATATTACTTTATAGCAATTTTATGCGTATATCTTACTCGCACAGAAAGGAATTTTAGTTTGTTTTCATTTTAAATCTCCGGCAATACTGTTCCGACAGAGCCATTACATGACGCCGTGTACCAAACATAAATCAAGGGAAGAAAAGGCAATGTTAAATTATGTCCCTAAAAACTTTCCATGCAAAGTTATATTACTTAGCATTTTGCTCACCTGCTAGAAAGGCTTATGTAACTAGAAAAGAAAATTATTAATTATTTAAAATGTTTTCACCAATTGATAAAATGTCGCTGACTCACCCTCCAGGGTGCACCACTTACTAACCAAAAAACCTATTTTTAATGTTATTGACAAGATACAGTAATTTTAAATTTTATTTAGCTAGTGACTTGTGCGCTACGAATGCTCTGATTATTTTTTCAAACTTTACAAAATGTTATTTAAACTTGTTTCAAATGACCTGTCGTGAAAATGGCTGCGTCTAACGGTCATCGCGGGAGTTTAAATTTACATGTTCTATACAGCGTGACTGCCGATTGAAGTCCTGCACGCAAAAAGGCAGTATATAAGCGATATAAAATTTCAAAACGAATTTTTCAAGTTTTATGTTTATGCAGGGTTTTCTTGTGCTTAAAAGGGTCCTCTAGGGTTTTTTCGCCACCCTTTCTCTAATACTAACAATTTATTTTGCTATGTAATTGTTTTTTTGCGTGTATTACAACAGATAAATAAAATTATCTATCTATCTGCTATTCCACATTGTGTTACATAAAAGTTTTGCAACGTGCTGCCGTAGAACTACACCTGCATTAATTTTGTTAATGTACCAAAAATGTACAATAGGCATTGAGTAAGCGCTTGTTCTAAGCTTAGTCAATGTTTTTCGATTTTTAACATTCTTTACATTTAACAAATAAGATTCAAATTTAAAAGAAGTTTTGAATTTACTGTAAAAAGATAACTTTGATATTTCGGCTAGTGCATTTTTCCGAAAGGTGACATAACATACTTGCAACTTTCCTACACCAATATACAAAGTATTCATATACAATGGCACTATATCATTTTCTAATAAAAACACTAGATTAATATCAGACAGTATTTTTGTTAGTCCTAGATACTACGGTACATTATATTGTTTAGACAAAATATAATCTTTCTTGCACAGTTTGTTATCTGGCAGTGAAACTAAACAAAGCCAATACTTAATGTCTCATTTTAATTGATAGGTTGATGGGATATTTGCCCAATTCCCTCAAGACAGCTGGTGTGGGTGTTGAGCTCTTTACTCCTAACGCCGATTTGTAATATTTTAGCATGCCCTTTCTAAGGTATTAAATTCTTTATATACCCAGATTGTTATATCCACACGTATTGTTGTAGGTATACTAATATTGTACTATTTATGACATTAAAATTAACTAGGAAACAAAATCGAGGTTAAAGACTGGAATTGCTTTGATATTTCATGAACCTCGCCTTACTGTGAACTACGCTGTACCGCCATATTGAGCGATCAATGTCCCAGACCTGGCGTATAACAAGGTTTGACTGTATCTTGCTAAGAGCAATGACATAGACATTTTTATTTATCTCCTCACTTACACCTGTATACAAATTGACTATTATTTTTATACTTACTGATTAAAAAGGATAAATTAAGCATAAAGGAAACAGTTGAGGGGGGGTGCAGAAGAAAGGGTAGCGAAAGACCAATAGGTCATCGAGTCAGCTACCCTTTTCAGATTAGTGTAAATTGTAAAAAATTTGTAGTGCTGCTGTTCACATGAATTTATGGGGGAATACATTAAACGTGAAAGCGAAATAACTAAATAAGCTATGCAACAAAGAAATAAAATGAAAAATATGAAATGATGATTAAGAAAATATGTAAAGTATTTAACTAACCAATTAAAACATAAAACAAACCAAAAAAAAATGAATTAGAATCAAACCTTTTAAACTTTTCCTATTAATATCGGCACCAAGTTTTATCAAGTATCGTGCAATTTCGTAATGTTTTTTGTAACAAGATATCATAAGGCATGTATGACCGTGTCTATTAGGAACTTCAATATCTGCCTTGTTGTTTATCAGGTATTTCACAATTTCCATGTGTCCGTCAAAACATGCGGCTCGCAGCGGCGTAGAATTTGTGTAAGTTGTGCTATTCACCGATGCGCCATGTCGCTGTAGAAGCTGAACTATTGGGAGATAACCTGCTGCCGCCGCACACCACAGGGGAGGTGCACCCTCAATTGTTTCATTATCAAAACTCACGGACCCCACTTGTTCTACGTCAGCCCCACATTCTTTGACCAGATATTCGGCGACTTCGTAATGGCCTTTCCGACATGCCGCCAGAAGAGGTGTTGCGTCATCTGTTTTTGCTGAAACAAGAAGTTTAACGTCTTCTCTTGACCTATGATCCAAGAAAATTCGTAGTCGTCTTAACTTTCCATCACGCGCAGCGATATAAACGACATTCCTAAACTCCATCACATTATTTCTCTTTTTGGAAGCCAGTTTGGTGAATTTACTGCATAGTAAATAACGAAAACAACAAAATTTTAATATTTCACTTAGCACAATCACAAAACAGTAATGAAAACATTAACTTAACAGGATTTCTCCAATAGGTGGCGCAAGTCGAAACAAGAGAACGTCTTATAGACCATGTGTTTCTTGCTGTACTGTAAAAAGAGGAGTTACTAAGACTTAACCATTTAAGTACTGTAATTACGTAATTTAGAATATTATTTGAGGATCGTTTAAAATGTCTTGGTTAAACCCGTTGCTTGGCATTAGGAAAGATGTGCCGCCGCCAGAAATCCCGCAGTTTCCTCAATATCCAACAGGAGGTGGTGGAAGTGATAGTGGTGAGCCTTCAGGTGAGTGAAATGCCAGACCGGTAAAAGAATGATTTACCTACATCATGTATTTACGATTTACTATTCATCACCCTCTCAACTCTCGTTAAATTATGGAATTCCTTGCCAAAAGATACCTTTGAAGGCAGCTTATTTTCTGCTTCCAAAAAATACACAAAAATCTTACTAAATGGATATACCTGTAGCACAACTTGTAAGACTAGTAGTAGTAATAAGCAAGCTAGCAATTTCTTTTTTTTCTTTTTTCCTCTCCGTCTCGCTAGCAAGTAATTGTTGCTCTTTCTCATACTTACTTTTTCTCAGAAATTTTGATATATTACACTTTTTTGATACTTATTTTTTTCTTTCCATACTCTCGGTTTTTAACTTTACTCACTAACCTTGGTCAAATTCCCCTGTTAATAAGACCGCATTTGAAACTACTACATATAATAATCCTAATTACTGAATAATTGTATTGTTTTGTTTAGATTTAGGTATCCAACTTTATTATTTTTTATTTTCAGTTCTTTTTGAATAATTTGTATCATTATTTCTATTTTTTTCTTATTTGTTTTTGTTTTTGTTATCTGCAGCATCACCGTTAATTTTTAATATACTAATCTATTTATAAGAAAGGGCAGGAGATTAGATGACCCTATGGTCCTTCCCTGCCCTGCTCCATGATTATAATTACTTAATATTTAAAAAACTTTTGGTGTTAAACTAATTGGAGAAAATAAATGTTCTATGTCTATGTTAAAGCACAAGAAAACCATCAACTTACATAAAGCTTAAAAAATTTGTATTGAAATTTTATACCACTTACGTTTGCCTTTTCACATATTAGGCTTGCGTCGGCAATAACGCTGTATAAAACATGTAAATTTAAACTCCTACGATGACCGCAGTCATTTTGATCAAGGAGCCAAGTACAGAAAGGCCTAATAACGATTTTTTTTGCATCCGACCTGCGTACATCATTACTACTACGCTCAAGAAACTATTTTAGAAGTTATTAAAATTTATATTACAAACCATATATTTATACTTTCAGGACAGGTACTGGTAATTTCATTACAATGCATATTAGTAATGTGTATCGCACAGTCTGTGTAGTACAGTGACATTAAGCTACAACCGTCTTGTAAGGGTTCATGGCATCCGATCTAGTAGAAAAAACTACCCGCACTATCTTTGGGATCGTGTCACGGACTTCAGCTGGATACACTCAATTAATCAATTACTTATAGTAAAATTATAGCATAAAGTGCTAGATTTGTTAAACTAAAATGTCGTTGATTTACAGTGAAAACTTAGATATTGTATACTAACTCATAATGTGTAGCGGATAGCCCTATAGGCTGAATAGGCTGAAGCCTAAGGCCCGGGATCAAAAGGGGCCCGGCAAAATAAAACGAAAAAAAATTTTTTGTAAAAAAAAATAAATTGACAAAAGAGCAAGGGGCCCGCCAAAATAAAATATAGAAAAAAGTTTTTTTTCAAAAGTCAGTCACTATATTTCAAATCGGGTTTACACAAATCAAGTTTACACAATTTAAGTTTACACAATTCAAGTTTACCCAATTTAAGTTTACACAATTCACGTTTACACAGTTTAAGTTTAAGTTCAAAATTTCAGTTTCCGAATTTTTCTGGGGGAAAAGTCAGTTATAATTTCTGAAAAGTCCATTTTTTTTCAACATATCTGACTCAATATGCATCAGTGATAAATTGTTTAATTTGTCATCCTTTTGAGATGACCGTAAATAAGTTTTTATCCTTTTCAGAGCAGAGAATGATCGTTCCTCACTTGCAGTTTGAAACAATCAAAAGTACATTCTAACACATATGTAAACATTTGGGAACCGTGACAGAAGGTTATTGGAAACAATTTGCCGATACATCTGTAGTTGTATCGTCAGCTCAGCAGTGTAGCAACATTTAAAAGGCCCGTTCCAAGCTCAAGCCTAAGGCCCATAAAATCATAATCCGCCGCTGCTCATAATGTGCCGTCTAACCAATTTGTTATCATCTTTGTGTTCATACTTCATATTTTCATATTTTTGTTCATCCTCTTATTTCACAGCTACAAACGTTTTTTTCTAGCTATACACTAACTGAACTTCTATAGGTTTTACATGTCAAATGTAGACCTACGTTAACTCAAATGTAGATTTAGGTAATTTAAATGTGTCTTGGTAACTCAAATGTAGACTTAGGTAGTTCAAATGTGTTAACAATGGTTTTCAAGAAATCTTAAGCATTTTTGGTAAGTCAAATGTAGACACGTGTCAAGTCAAATGTGACATTCGTATCTCAAATGTGGGATAGTTGTTAAAGTTTAAGGATGTTAAATTTAATCTTCTTTAATTTCAATTTAATAATTACTCCTAAGTTAAAATAACAACGTACGTTATAGGCCTACTAATAGATGCACTGTCTTTGGTTTATCTTTTTCTAATTTGCACTTAAATAACTTAATTACCGATTTATTCAAAGTAATGCATCTACATTTGACTTACCTAAGTCACATTTGAACTTTCCTGTGTCTACATTTGACGTGTAAAACCTATAGACTTTTCCTTTAAATAACGCATAAATAAATGAACAAACATTTCAGTTTGATGGCTTTAAAGACGATAAAACATCAATTTAGACCAGCTAGTTCTCAACTAGGTAATTTATTAGATCAACGGAAATTCTCGACATAGTCAATAAATAATCGAACAGTCATAGAAAAACCTTCTCTCATTAAGCTAGGCAAGTTTTTCTCTTATCTCAGCTTTTTAATTTGATAGTGCGTCTGGGTACAATAGGCCTGTCAATTTGTTTTTTTGGGAGGGCAAATTATGGAAGTAATTCTTTATAAGTTTAGCACAATTAATAACATAGGGTATGTATAATTCTTAAGTTCACAAGGCTTTGATTAAATCAGGGGTGTGCAAGTTGCGGCCCGCCAAGAGAATTTGTGCGGCCCGCCAAGAGATTTGTCAACCTAATGAAAGTGCGGCCGGGGCGATTAATTGAGTGTATCCAGCTGAAGTCCGTGCCACGATCCCAAAGATAGTGCAGGTAGTTTTTTCTACTAGATCGGATGCCATTAACCCTTACAAGACGGTTGTAGCTTAATGTCACTGTACTACACAGACTGTGTGATACACATTACTAATATGCATTGTAATGAAATTACCACTATCTGTCCTGAAAGTAGAAATATATGGTTTGTAATATAAATTTTAATAACTTCTAAAATAGTTTCTTGTGTGTAGTAGTAATGATGTACGCAGGTCGGATGCAAAAAATCGTTATTAGGCCTTTCTGTGCTTGGCTCCTTGATCAAACTGCCTGTGGCCCGCAGGAATTGCGGGAAAGTTTAATGTGGCCCGGCTAGTCAGATAATTTGCACACCCCTGGATTAACTGATACGTTAATGAAAGATTTTTTGCCCTAGCATTTTATTTTCAAATTTTAGCGGCAAAAGTTATTTAGCCATTCCAAATAAATACGTTTTTTTAAATTTCATGCTTTCAGCCGAGTCAATAATAAACAAAAAACTGTATATCTTTTATAAACTAATAATTATATTTTACAGCATTTATGACTATAATTATTATAATTATTATATTTTACACTATTTTTGGCTATAATGATAACAACACAAAACACAGATGCAGTAACAGAATTAGCACAATGTGCACTGTAGCCGAGGTCCTCGATGGACACCTTCCTGCTATTCATCCTGTATACCATCTCCCCAAACGTTTTGTATAACCATAACCGTTGTATTATGTAATTGTGGTCCAGTGAGTGGATTGAGTTGGTGTAAATATGCCATTAACCAACTAAAAAAACAGAAGCATTCATTAAGGGCACGTTCACATGTTTGGAACCGGCAATGAAAACTGGTTATTTATTCGACGATGTGTTATGCTGTTGCATTTTTGTGGCAAAGGAATAACATGCATTTTGTTTAACCCTTTCAGTCCCAAATTATGTTTTTAATAAGAAAACATTTTTTGGCTTGGTACTTTTGTTCAGTATGTCCATCTTGTTTACACATAATAATTATTTTTTTCTACCTGTGCCCGCGTGTGCTAAATATAGCCTGTATCCCACTGGCATTTTACAACTGCTGATAATTTTTTAAAGTTTTTGGGACAAAATTTAACATTTCCCTTTCATCCCATGATTTACGTTGTGCGTATATGATGTCACGTAATGCTACGGTCGGTACAGTATTTAAAATGAAAACAAACAAAAAATCCTTTCAACGCGAGTAAGATATAGGCATAAAATTGCTATAGAGTAATATAATTTTTTAAGGCAATTTTTCTGAAACCTACTTCAGGTACCCTCTTTTCTTGTCCTTTAAACTTACTTCAGGTAACCCTTTTTCTTATCCTTTAAACCTACTTCAGGTGCCCCCCTTTTCTTGTCTATTAAACCTACTTCAGGAGCCCCTTTTCTTGTCTTTTAAACCTACTTCAGGAGCCCCTTTTCTTGTCCTTTAAACCTACTTCAGGAGCCCCTTTTCTTGTCCTTTAAACCTACTTCAGGTGCCCCATTTCTTGTCCTTTAAACCTGCTTTAGGTACCCCTTTTCTTGTCCTTTAAACCTACTTCAGGTACCCCCTTTTCTTGTCCTTTAAACTTACTTCACGTACCCCCTTTTCTTATCCTTTAAACCTACTTCAGGTGCCCCCTTTTCTTGTCTTTTAAACCTACTTCAGGAGCCCCCTTTTCTTGTCTTTTAAACCTACTTCAGGAGCCCCTTTTCTTGTCCTTTAAACCTACTTCAGGTGCACATTTCTTGTCCTTTAAACCTACTGTAGGTACCCCTTTTCTTGTCCTTTGATGTGCTATGTTATTATTATTATTTATTATTGTTATTATTTATTTGCAGATGCGGATAAGAAACGTCTAGGCGAACTCGATGAGAAAACCAAAACGCAGATGGAGGCGTACAGATTCGATTCGGCCGCGCTGGAGAGGGCCGCCAAGGCCGCAAAGGAACTGGAGGCGTCTCGGAACGCGAAAGAGGTTCTGGAACTGTCGAAGATGCAGGAGACCACCAAGCAGACGGAATTTCAAGCCAAAGCTAAAGTGTGTCGGTTTTTTTAAGTTTTCTGTTTTAAGATTTAAGATTTTTTAAGATTAGCTGAATCTTCACAAGCCATTCTTCCTATCCTTTTGAACATTCCTTTATCCATCACTTCTATCCTTGCTTTGCACAACTTTTTTTAAAAACTGCCTAAAATCCTTCCGTTTTTTTGTTCTTTTTTTTCTAAATTATTCGGACGTGTTTACAATGGTGCAAACATCTAATAAGTTTTGCTTCTGGTTTTTGTCATTACGCTGTCATATCAAAATTAAATCAAATTTGTCGTTGACACTTTACATAACGTTTTGATGTTGTGCAGGTCGTCCTTCATGATGGCAGTTTTTGGGTCACGCCCAGTATGAACTTTTGACTTTTTGGTGACCTTGAACGTAGCGTGGCTAAAGATTCCTTGATATTTTTGTACTAGTTGGTCGTATGTATGAACTGTAAATTGTAAGTAAAGAGATGAGTTAAGTGTTGAAGCTGCAGGGGAAAAACATGTGGTAAACACTCAACTATAGTCAGTACTAATTTGATGTAAAAATCATTAAAATGTTCTTGTGGAAACAAACATCGTCTAAGTTGTTTGAACTTATTCACATTTTTTGTCGAGAAGCTTATTGTTATAGTATAACAGAAAAGCTCGTAACAAAATGGCTATGATTTTGCGTAGGAATACGAAGCAGCCATGGAGAAAATGAAACTGGAACACGAGCGAGCGATTTACGAAGAGAAGCGGAAAACGCTGTCGGAGGAGACGAAGCATCACCAGCAAAGAGCTCAGTATCAAGATCAACTAGCACGAAAGAGGTAGGTTGAGAAGTCTGCTGCTGGCACGGAGCGTGTGAGCGAAGCTAGGTATCACAAACAAAAACGATAAACACAGTGTAAACAAATGGTAAACAGTAAACATTTAGACCAGGGGTGTGCAAATTATCTGACTAGCCGGGCCACGTTAAACTTTCCCGCAATTCCTGCGGGCCACAGGCAGTTTGATCAAAGAACCAAGTACAGAAAGGCCTAATAACGATTTTTTTTGCATCCGACCTGCGTACATCATTACTACTACACTCAAGAAACTATTTTAGAAGTTATTAAAATTTATATTACAAACCATATATCTCTACTTTCAGGACAGATAGTGGTAATTTCATTACAATGCATATTAGTAATGTGTATCACACAGTCTGTGTAGTACAGTGACATTAAGCTACAACCGTCTTGTAAGGGTTATTGGCATCCGATCTAGTAGAAAAAACTAACCGCACTATCTTTGGGATCGTGGCACGGACTTCAGCTGGATACACTCAATTAATTGCCCGGGCCGCACTTTCATTAGGTTGACAAATCTTTTCGCGGGCCGTACAAATTCTCTCGACAGGCCGCAAGTGGCCCGCGGGCCGCAATTTGCACACCCCTGATGTAGACCAATTATTGATACTTATTCATTTCAAGGTTATTATTACTGATAAGGGATTAAACCCGCTATTGTTGAATATTGAAAGCAAATTTGCTCAAAAATGAAATACATTAAACTAACGTGTGGTGGCATCTGCTGTTAAAAATCTAAACCATCAGAAGCCGATAACACTTTAAAGAATGCCGTTAAATCAGGCGTCGAAAAAACTTGAACAAGAAACGACATAAATTCATGCCAGGCAGATTTATTAATCAAAACAAATAAGTTGATCAGCCCTGTGGATCTAGCACCCCATCCTAGATACGCCTTGAACTTAGTACAGTAAACTCCGCATAGCTGAAAATCGCACAGCTGGAAACTAAAAAAGTTTCAACAGAACAGATGAAATCCTTAACTTTTCTTACAAAAGAACTTTGCTTAACTCAGAATATATAACTCAAAATTTCGCCTAACTTAAATAAAAAAATTATGGTCCATTTAATCAAAATACATGTAATTTAGTAACGTTGCCTATTCGTGTATTTAATTTTGAATTGACCAGTTTTCTCGTTCAAAAATTTCTAAAGTTTAGTATCTCTACCACACACAGTCTTTCCACGAATCTGGGATGCACTTGCCACATTGCATTCAGTGATTTGCAGTGCCACGTGATTATCGCAAGAGCGGAAATCTTCGCAGCCGGCAAAAATGTCGCTTCCCATCACTGAGTGGCTGGCGGGACTAAGGCTGGGTTTCTTATTGGCTAGATCTACTGTAGAAATAAACCGGTTTGAGCTCAGCTGAAACGGCGCGGCTCTGGGTTCTATACATAATTTGGTTATTTTGCGTCTCACTTACGCAACTTGTTTCTAAAGGTGCACCGATTTAATCAGTTTTTGCAAATATTGGGCGATTTTTCTGATAATCGATAGTCAATTGATTTTGTCTTTGATGATTGGCTAATGAGCAGATAACTGTAAATAATGTCTGGTCAAAGAAAATGTCAGAAATCTTCAGCCATATTCCGATAAGAACACAATAGTTAATAAATTAAACACATAAAAATCCTTCGTAGCTTGAATTACGACAGTAAATCCACGTGATACTCGGTGAGTCGTGCATGACTTCAGCAGCAGCAGAAATCTTCTATTCACAGACGCGGCGCCTGTCGAAAACAAAGGTGTCCCACGTGACCGCGTGTGTTATTTCATTCGCTGTTCGTGAATCTGTTTCACGGTTAATTTTTTGAGCTACAGACAAATCTCTGTCTACCACATAAGTCATAGTCATACGTCATTTATTTCACATTACACATTTACAATAGTTTCATGTACAATATCTAGTGAAAGGGCCCACAATGAACGTAATACAAATAAGTTTTTATTGTTTCTGCACAGGAAAAGCCTCAAACACTGTTTGCCTATATACGAAGGTAAATGTGTTGCAGGCATTCAAAAATCAGGGCATGTTAGATTGTCCCACACAGTGATAGAAAAAAAAGTAATGGAAATAATCTGAAAATTTGAAGTGAATCGTGTGATAAAAAAGAACATTATTGCTTAAAATGGAATGATGTAATGAATGAAGCTCATATATGAGATGATATAAAAGATAATAATAATAGAAAGACTATTATTTGTTAATAGTATGTAAAATTAAGATAACTTGATTAAGCTAACACCACTGTTTTGCAACTACTGTGAGGATGGATACTGATTTGATTACTTCGGGACTGAAAAAAGTTGGCATTATAACAATATTTGACTGTATGAGTAACTGTTTAGCATAGAACCAAACAAAACCGGCATTGTTTCCATTGTTTTTAAAATAAATGAGTTAACAAGTGTCTAGTAAATGGCAGCTATTTAAAATGAAGATAAGTTTCAACACTGAAGTAACAATTTAGTTACATATGGCACAGACTTGGACACAGAAATTTTAGTTTAACAGAATGGCCTGCCTAAGTTTTGTATAAGTCGATGAATTAATCGGTAATTGGCCAATTTTTTCTTCTAATCTGCTGCTGGTTCATTGCAATAGGTTAATTGATAAATTATATGATCAGTGCACCTCTATTTGTTACCAGAGCTGAGAAGGAACGAACGTTCTTTTGTTTTGTTAGAATCAGTTCACTTCTGTTTGTTACCAGAGCTGAGAAGGAACGAACGTTCTTTTGTTTTGTTAGAATCAGTTCACCTCTATTTGTTACCAGAGCTGAGAAGGAACGAACGTTCTTTTGTTTTGTTAGAATCAGTTCACTTCTGTTTGTTACCAGAACTGAGAAGAAACGAATGTTCTTTTGTTTCGTTTCGATCAGCGACCTCTATTTGTTACGAAAACTGAGAAGAAACGAATGTTCTTTTGTTTTGTTAAAATCAATTCACTTCTGTTTGTTACCAGAGCTGAGAAGGAACGAATGTTCTTTTGTTTTGTTAGAATCAGTTCACTTCTGTTTGTTACCAGAGCTGAGAAGGAACGAACGTTCTTTTGTTTTGTCAAAATCAGTTCACTTCTGTTTGTTACCAGAGCTGAGAGGGAAAGAATATTCCTTTGTTTCGTTACCATCAGTGCATCTCTGTTTGTTACCAAAACTGCGAAAGAAACGAACGTTCTATTGTTTCAATATAATCAATACACTTCTATTTGTTGCCATACCCGAGAAAGAAATGAACGCTCTTTTGTTTTGTTTCCAGGTATGACGATCAACTGGCGCAGCAACGGCACATGAACGAGCAGAATCTGAGACAGCAGGAGGACAGCGTGAAACGGCAGGAAGCCATGAAACGCTCGACGATGGAGTACGAGAGCGAACTACGCGGCAAAGCAGATATGAAGCGCATCGAAGCAGAAATGAAAGGTGTGGTTGAACCGGAACCTTGTTAAACGAAGACCGGATGATTGTTTAGACTCAATCTCATTTTAATTTATTGTCCAAAATACACATTTTCTTGCCTATAAAAGTTAACAATTGTTCCTTACATTTGAATAATTAGCTTAGAAAGTTAATTAAAGGCAATAGAACACAAGTATTGTTGACGTCAGAAACTAACCACAATTTGTGCAATGACAGGCATCTTCCCTTGCGCATCAAGCACATTTAAATGCATGATGTCATGAAAAATGGGCGGGCTGTACATCATGTGACGTCATGAAACTAACACTGCAGTTCATGATCATGGTTATCAATGTACCGCCTTCTATTTGTCAACCACGCGAATGTGACAGAAAGGCTGTCAATCTTAGTAGATTCAAAAGTTTTGAAAGTTTTACAAAATTTGAGTATCCGAGGTAATTATTATTTAATCTAAGCTTTGATTTAAAATAAGCTATTGTAGTTTTCAATATTTCACAGCATTATTTACTCTGAAATCGTGTTTACACGATCACCCAGTTTTCCTTTGTTTCCACGTAATTCCAACTATTTACTCACATGCGTGTTTCCCATTCTGCTTGTAATGGTACACGCTCAGACCAATGTTGGGTTCCCGTGGCAATGTTGGTTTGAGCTTGTACATTACAAGGTCCGTTTATTATTACTAGTCCAAGAGTGAGTTAAGAAAAGCCAGAATGTCGGCAGTGGCAGCATAATTACAGGTGAAATTTTAAATGCAACAAGCTCCGTCTATAGAATGTCATAATGAAAAAATTAATCTAGCTTGTTGAGCTACAGTCTAATATATTGTAGCTTGTAATGCATGTATTAGGTTGGAAAGTTCCGGTACATGATACAGGGATAATGGACCAAATGCTTATTAAACATTTTTCTGTCCAGTTACTCAATCAGTAAAAAATTGTTAAAGGACAAGAAAAGGGCACTTGAAGTGGTTTCGGAAAAATCGATTTAAAAAATTATATTACTTTATAGGAATTTTATGCGTGTATCGTACTGCTGCTGTGGTTTCTTTGTTGTTGTTGTTGTTGTTGTTGCTGCTGCTGCTGCTGTTGTTGCTGATGCTGTGATCATGGTTGTTTTTGTTGTATTTGTCATTGGTGTTGCTACTGCTGCTGTTCTTGTAGCATGTTGTACTGTTGTTGCCCTTGATGCTTCTGGTGTTGTTCTTGTCATTGTCATTGATGATGATGTTGATGTTGCTGTTGCCATTTTTGTAGTTGCTGTTGCTGCTGCCACTTTTGTTGTTATTGTCGTCAATGTTGCTGTGGTTGTCGCTGTAGCAGCAGCAGCAGCAGCTGTTGTTGTTGTTGTTGCTGACTGATGCTGTGACCGTGGTGGTTTTTGTTGTAGTTGTGATTATTGTTGCTACTGCTGCTCTTATAACCTGTTGTACTGTTTTTGCCCATGATGCTTCTGGTGTTGTTCTTGCCATTGTCATTGATGATGATGTTGCTGTTGCCATTTTTGTAGTTGCTGTTGCTGTTGTTACCACAGTTGTTGTAATTGCAGTTTGGGTTATTGTTCTTGTAATTATCATTGTGACCGTGGTGGTTTTTGTTGTAGTTGTTCTTGCCAGATGATCTTGGTATGTTTACGGAAACGTCTTTGACGTTGTTTCTGATCGAGACTTCACGTAAACGAATTCATTTTCCCGTTTTCCTTGTTTTCAGGAAGAGCTCAGATGGAGAGAGAGAACCACGACCTCAACATGGAGCAGATCCGACTCCGGGCGTCGGAACACCGCACCACCGTGTTGGAATCCATCAGAACCATCGGCTCGGTCGTCGGCGCCGGACTGCAGACGTTCATATCGGACTGGGACAAGATCACGGCCGCCGCGGCCGGACTGACGGTCCTCGCCGTCGGCGTGTACTCGGCCAAAATGGGCACGGGCGTAGCCGCTCGGTACGTGGAAAACCGGCTAGGCAAACCGTCGCTGATCCGCGACACGTCGCGGTTGACGTTCGTCGACACGGTGCGCCATCCGGTCAGGACGACGAGACGGTTGTTCAGCAAGCCGCAGGACGCGCTGAAGGGAATCATCCTGGAGCCGAGTCTGGAACAACGGCTACGCGATGTCGCCATAACGACCAGACACACGAAGAAGAATCGTGGTTTCTATAGAAACATTTTATTTTTTGGCCCACCCGGTACGGGCAAGACGATGTTCGCTAAGAGTCTGGCGGCTCACTCCGGCATGGACTACGCCATTATGACGGGGGGTGACGTCGCGCCGATGGGACGCGACGGAGTGAGCGCCATACACAAAGTTTTCGACTGGGCCGGCACGAGTCGTCAAGGGCTGCTGCTCTTCCTGGACGAGGGCGACGCGTTTCTACGGAAACGGAGCACGGAAGTGATCAGCGAGGACATGAGAGCGACGCTCAACGCGTTCTTGTATCGGACGGGCGAGCAGTCGCGCAAGTTCATGCTGTGCATCGCCAGCAATCAACCGGAGCAGTTCGATTGGGCGATTAACGATCGGATCGACGAGATGGTGGAGTTCGATTATCCCGGAAAGGAAGAACGGGATAGATTAGTGCGGTTGTACTTCGACCAGTTCGTCCTGCAGCCGGCCACGCGGGGCGCCAAGCGGCTGAAAGTTGACCAGTTCGACTACGGCCGGAAGTGTTCGGACATCGCCGCGGAGCTGGACGGTTTCTCCGGACGAGAGATCTCCAAGCTGGCCGTCGGCTGGCAGGCGAGCGCGTACGCCTCCGAGGAAGGGGTGCTGACGGAGAAGATGATCGATGAACGCGTGCAGGATGCCGTCAAGCAGCATCACAAGAAGGTGGCGTGGCAGGTGCAGCGCGACGGTGGCGCCGCCCTACAGGAGGTGGTTCCGGCGTACAAGTCCATCAAAGCGGCGACGTCGTTCGTGCCTCCGAGTAAACGCAGTCAATGATAGGAAATTAGACATTAGGTCATTTTGTTAAATTTCGGCACACTAGGTGGCAGCAGGTGCCATTGCAATTGAGACAGAGTAATCAGAACACCGCTATTTGTTACCAAAACGGAGAAGGAACGAACGTTCTTTTGTTTTGTTACAATCACTGCGTCTCTATTTCATAACAAAACTGAGAAGGAACGAACGTTCTTTTGTTTCATTTCGATCAGCGACCTCTATTTGTTACCGAAACTCGGAAGAAACGAATGTTCTTTTGTTTCTAAAGTTGAGGCGATAGAGTGATCTAGTGTGATGGGTCTTGAGAATGCTCCTATGGCTAACCCTTATGCATTGTTTCAGTGATTTATTTGCCCCAGAAATCGACCATTACTTTAATGCATTGCTATTAGAAGTAATCTTCTATGGAGTGTATGGAGTGATGCAAGATGTTTCATTAAAGATGCATTTGTGCTTCCGAATTGAAAAGTTTTTATAATTATGTAATTATCCGTGGGTTTAAGTTACTTACCGAAGTGAAAGGAAGTGTTCTTGATCATGTGTGGCAAATTAAAACTTTGCTCACCCATCTTGTTTTTCAGTGTAGCGAGTCGAGGGAAGCTTAACTTTCACTGAAGTTATGCCTCGAACAGTCAATAGCGCAGTAGTGATGCTTGCCAGCGAAAGTGCTGATTTTTTGTCATCTGCTATCGTGTAATCGTGTTAGCACAATTTTGTAATCGTGTTAGCACGATTCTGTAATCGTGTTAGCACAATTTTGTAATCGTGTTAGCACGATTCTGTAATCGTGTTAGCACGATTTTATAATCGTGTTAGCACAATTTTGTAATCGTGTTAGCACGATTCTGTAATCGTGTTAGCACGATTCTGTAATCGTGTTAGCACGATTTTGTAATCGTGTTAGCACAATTTTGTAATCGTGTTAGCACAATTTTGTAAATTTAGTCATTTTAGTTTCAATCATGAAAGAAGTATAATCGTATTGTTCTCTATGCTTGTTGACCGTAGTGTTAAAATTAGTAACTAGTAACTGTGATACTGAGTTAATTTAACAAAATAAGAACATTAAATTTCAGTTGAACTTATGGCGTAAAAGTTTTTGTTCGTTTTCTGTTATCAGCAGATTCGAAAGTTGTTATCATTGTATATTATTGTAGTAGTAGTAATAGTAGTGGAAGTAGTAGTAGTGGTAGTGGTAGTGGTAGTGGTAGTAGTAGTAGTAGCAGTAGCAGCGGCAATAGTAGTAGTAGAAGTAGCAGTATATATGTATATGTATATCATTGTATATACAAGTAAGTGGTGCATTGACAGATAATCACATAATTCATGTTCGTAACTATTTAAAAAAAATTTTCACTCTTTAAGGCTCACTCAAAGTCGTAATTACACTATTATTATGTAACAATATTATGTTTTCCTTTCTCAATTTTCAGGTTTATTGCTCTTATTATTGCTATTATTACATCATTTACTTCATCCTTATTTACATTAAGTTATCTACAAAAGCATGCATAACTATAATCATTTTTTCATTTAAGTAAGGTGAGTGTGTTAATGACCGTATGTTCGTACACTCACCTCGCACTACTCAAATTATTACATCATTTACTTCATCCTTATTTACATTAAGTTATCTACAGAAGCATGCATAACTATAATCATTTGTTCATTTAAGTAAGGTGAGTGTGTTAATGACCGTATGGTCGTACACTCACCTCACCCTACTCAAATTATTACATCATTTACTTCATTCTTATTTACATTAAGTTATCTACAGAAGCATGCATAACTATAATCATTTTTTCATTTAAGTAAGGTGAGTGTGTTAATGACCGTATGGTCGTACACTCACCTCGCACTACTCAAATTATTACATCATTTACTTCATCCTTATTTACATTAAGTTATCTACAGAAGCATGCATAACTATAATCATTGTTCATTTAAGTAAGGTGAGTGTGTTAATGACCGTATGGTCGTACACTCATCTCGCAATACTCAAATTATTACATCATTTACTTCAACCTTATTTACATTAAGTTATCTACAGAAGCACGCATAACTATAATCATTTTTTCATTTAAGTAAGGTGAGTGTGTTAATGACCATATGGTCGTACACTCACCTCGCACTACTCAAATTATTACATCATTTACTTAATCCTTATTTACATTAAGTTATTTACAAAAGCATGCATAACTATAATCATTTGTTCATTTAAGTAAGGTGAAACTCTAGGTCAAAACAATCTACTATTTAAAATATTGAAAGAAACATACTATGTTTTCAAAAATGATTTACGTGAAAGAATTATTACCGCACAAACACAATTTCACGTTCACGCCACTAGTTCTTCACTGTTACACGCATTTCGCCATTCGCAAGTTAGACGGGCACTAGCGCCTGCATTTTGGAAACGTATTGCACAAAAAACAGGTGTTGTACCCCTCAGTTCAGATGTGTTAGTTTGTGACAAATACACACGTTCGACAGCTCATGCGTGAGTATAGCCTTAAATATGAAATTTGAATTTTTATCTTAAAACTTGCCTAGTTTTATTACAACACACTGAATGTCTTACATAAGCACTGTACTTTAATTCCCGCTTTCACAAACACGTGCAACACGCCATCTCTTGTCAATTTATGAAACTCTAACCCAGTATTTACAACTATTAATTTTTGCTCTTACTGTTGTTAGTTTTTCTGGCATTATTATCTGTGTTTCTCCTAAGTTTAAGCTGTATCTTCCTATGTATAGGATTAATGATTTGTGTGTGTGCGCGTGCGTGTGTGTTTGTTCGTGTGTGTATGTATGTGGCGCCATCTCTTGTCAATTTATGAAACTCTAACCCAGTATTTACAACTATTAATTTTTGCTCTTACTGTTGTTAGTTTTTCTTACATTATTATCTGTGTTTCTCCTAAGTTTAAGCTGTATCTTTCTATGTATAGGATTAATGATTTGTGTGTGTGTGTGCGTGTGTGTATGTATGTGGCGCCATCTCTTGTCAATTTATGAAACTCTAACCCAGTATTTACAACTATTAATTTTTGCTCTTACTGTTGTTAGTTTTTCTGGCATTATTATCTGTGTTTCTCCTAAGTTTAAGCTGTTTCTTCCTATGCATAGGATTAATGATTTTCTCTTTTGAACTATCATTGCTTACATTACTGGTACTGATCTGTCACACAAACATAAATAAATGTCCACGTAAATAAAATGTGTTGACACATGAAGATAGATGCCATTTCTTTGTGATTTGTCGGGAAAATGTCCATTATACATCTCTCATAAATTATACAGATTAAATATACATCTCTCGTGATCACCGTTTGCGACAGCAATAATGTAGTGGTCACAGCGTCGACTTGTAAACAAAGAGTTCCTGGTTCAAATGCAGGCTGTACCCCTACGATTTTCTTTCAGGCGAGTTTGGTTTCAAAATTTAACAATACTAAGTTTATTTTATAACAATCATGAATTTATTACATTATCAGTTGTAAAGTTGTTGCATAAAAGAGAGAGAGAGAGAGAGACAGAGGGAGAGAGAGACAGTTGAACATATTTGGAACGTTTGAACATTTTTTGTACATATATTTTAATGAACATAATAGTAATCATAACAAAAATACGGAGTCC
>JAQGDQ010001825.1:0-24023 GCA_030141605.1 Tubiluchus corallicola | reverse complement strand
TTTGAAATTTTATATCACTTACATACTGCCTTTTTACGTGCAGGACTTCAATCGGCAGTAACGCTGCATAAAACATGTAAATTTAAACTCCTGCGATGACCGTTAGACGCAGCCATTTTCACGACAGGTCATTTGAAACAAGTTTAGATAACATTTTGTAACACACCACAAACGGTTCATTTTATACATTCTGTAGTATATGAAGCATTGTATGCTGTCACGTAATATGAATAAGTTTGAGAGACAAATTGCGAGTGAGATGCCTTTCTTTCGTTATGAGAAGTACAGCTTTTGTTGTACTGGTTTCTTTAAACTATGTCTCACTGATAAAACATTGAAAACTTTTGTTGTTTTGTGATTCGTTAAATGTGTTAAAATGTATACAAAACAGAATTGCAAAATCAAATTCTTAAGAAAAATGAAAAGAACTAAGATGGCTTCCAGTAATAATAAACCCATTTTATAATCATACAAATTCACTCAACTTCGTATTTCTTTTGTACGTGAATAAATTATCTTTCGAAGTTTTTGAACAACAAAATTCAATTTCTGAAGAAATACCTGCGATGCAATTTACCCCCTCCGAGTCACGCTGTCTTTACTCACACATCATGGAATCACCAACTACGCAAATCATGCCATCTTTACTCACACATCATGGAATCACCAACTACGCAAATCATGCCATCTTTACTCACACGTCATGGAATCATCAACTATGCAAATCATGCCATCTTTACTCACACATCATGGAATCACCAACTATGCAAATCACGCCATCTTTACTCACACATCATGGAATCACCAACTATGCAAATCACACCATCTTTACTCACACATCATGGAATCACCAACTACGCAAATCACGTCATCTTTACTCACACACATGGAATCACCAACTATGCAAATCATGCCATCTTTACTCACACATCATGGAATCACCAACTACGCAAATCACGCCATCTTTACTCACACATCATGGAATCACCAACTATGCAAATCACACCATCTTTACTCACACATCATGGAATCACCAACTATGCAAATCACGCCATCTTTACTCACACATCATGGAATCACCAACTACGCAAATCACACTATCTTTACTCACACATCATGGAATCACCAACTACGCAAATCACACCATCTTTACTCACACATCATGGAATCACCAACTACGCAAATCACGTCATCTTTACTCACACATCATGGAATCACCAACTATGCAAATCACGCCATCTTTACTCACACATCATGGAATCACCAACTATGCAAATCACACCATCTTTACTCACACATCATGGAATCATCAACTATGCAAATCATGCCATCTTTACTCACACATCATGGAATCACCAACTACGCAAATCACGCCATCTTTACTCACACATCATGGAATCACCAACTACGCAAATCACGCCATCTTTACTCACACATCATGGAATCACCAACTATGCAAATCACGCCATCTTTACTCACACATCATGGAATCACCAACTATGCAAATCACGCCATCTTTACTCACACATCATGGAATCACCAACTATGCAAATCACGCCATCTTTACTCACACATCATGGAATCACCAACTACGCAAATCACACCATCTTTACTCACACATCATGGAATCACCAACTACGCAAATCACACCATCTTTACTCACACATCATGGAATCACCAACTACGCAAATCACGCCATCTTTACTCACACATCATGGAATCACCAACTATGCAAATCACGCCATCTTTACTCACACATCATGGAATCACCAACTATGCAAATCACACCATCTTTACTCACACATCATGGAATCACCAACTATGCAAATCACACCATCTTTACTCACACATCATGGAATCACCAACCATGCAAATCACGCCATCTTTACTCACACATCATGGAATCACCAACCATGCAAATCACCCCATCTTTACTCACACATCATGGAATCACCAACTACGCAAATCACGCCATCTTTACTCACACATCATGGAATCACCAACTATGCAAATCACACCATCTTTACTCACGTCATGGAATCACCAACTATGCAAATCACGCCATCTTTACTCACACATCATGGAATCACCAACTACGCAAATCACACCATCTTTACTCACACATCATGGAATCACCAACTATGCAAATCACACCATCTTTACTCACGTCATGGAATCACCAACTATGCAAGTCATACCATCTTTACTCACACATCATGGATCCATCAACGATGCAAACTCTGACTGCGGTTCAAATCTAGCATGCGCCAACGAGAATGGCCAACGTTTTGCAATTTACTGTATAGATGCTTCTTAGGCAACCAGATTAATTGAAACAATGTTGTAAATAGTACAATTTTATGTACTAACAAGAGGTACAAGAGGTACTAACTGCATACGCCAACTCAGAAAAGATACAAGGTTTTATTAATACAGATACATAGAAAACTTGGCTAAGTAACGGTTAAACGGTTAGTGAATTTCTAAACAGTTACACCAGTTAGTAGCCAGTTAAATGGTTAAACTTCTAACCATCTCAGCGATACTTCACACTGACTAATTTAGTGACTAAGTCATCGCCATTAGCATTAGCATACGTTTAAAAAAGCCTAAAAAAATGATTTTAAACAAAAAGAGGCAACTCCTTCTGCAGTTTAGCAGAAAGATGTATTTGTACAGCAATAGTGCAGTACAACCAACCGAGCCCGCCATCTCGATGCTCATCAAAGGGAACTTTCGCTCGCACTACTTACTTGAATTATGACTACTGCTTGCCGAACTGCAGCCACTAGTGTACGACGCCGGAGACTTTGGTAGACTGGAGGTCGCCTGCTGACTTGACACGGCCGCTTGCGATTGCGATACAATCCCATGTTGTACTGAAGCCTGCTGTACGATGCCGGCCGAATGACCGGAACTCGCTGAAAAATGAGAACATGTGACATCCATTAATACATATATGTGTGTGTGTGTAACGGTAAATTCAGTAAAGACCGCGTAAAACAACTGAAGTTAATGAACCGATGCGGCACACGGCTTTGCTTTAAACACATATCACGTGACGGTTGTAGTTAAGACTAGTTCTTTGCTGTTACATGCATTTCGCCATTCGCTGGTTAGACGGGCTGTAACTCTCAGTTAAGATGTGTTAGATTGTGACGAACTGCACATGTCTGACAGCTCATTTTGAAATTTGAAATTTGTATCTTAAAACTTGCCTAGTTTTAGTACAACACAGCAACGTGTCTCAACCACAATCGTCAAGTGACACCTGGGTAAAGCAAAGCTGTCTGCCGCATCAGTTGTTTTACGTGGACTTTACCTACTTTATGGATTAGCTTGTGCAAAGAGTGGGAACAAGAAAAAATGAAGGTTCTAGCTAGCTGTTAAAACTGTTGGTACACAAATGAGGTACCTGGTACAATTAACCTTTGACCTTTTCTTGGAACTGTGAAACGGCTCACTGAAAACATAATAACTCTTAACTCTTTACTCACCCAGCTGGGGAGTGTGTGATGGCGTTCGCTGTTTGACTACGTTGACTGCAGTTTGGTGGTGGCTACCTGTCGGTAACTGGTTATGATTCACCGACGTAGAATGCGTGTACAACTGCGGACTTGTTGTACTTGACTGAGCCGTAGAGACTAGCGACTGCGTTAGCACGGGCTGCAAAAGACAATGTAAAGACAACGTTTAAACAATGTTAAGACAATGTTAAGACAATATAAAGGCAATGTAAAGACAATGTTAAACAACATAAAGACAATGTTTAAACAATGTTAAGACAATGTAAAGACAATGTTAAGACCTTGCAAAGACAATGTTAAGACAATATAAAGACAATGTAAAGACAAGGTAAAGGCAATGTAAAGACAATGTAAAGAGACAATGTTAAGACAATATAAAGGCAATGTAAAGACAATGTTAAGACATTGTTAAACAACATAAAGACAACGTTTAAACAATGTTAAAACAATGTAAAAACAATGTTAAGACAATATAAAGGCAATGTAAAGACAATGTTAAGACAATATAAAGGCAATGTAAAGACAATGTTAAGACATTGTTAAACAACATAAAGACAATGTTTAAACAATGTTAAGACAATGTGAAGACAATGTTAAGACCTTGCAAAGACAATGTTAAGACAATATAAAGACAATGTAAAGACAAGGTAAAGGCAATGTAAAGACAATGTTAAGAGAATGTTTAAACAATGTTAAGACAATATAAAGACAATGTTAAGAAAATGTTAAACAATGTAGAGACAATGTAAAGACAACGTAAAGACAATGTTAAGACAGTGTAAAACAATGTAAAAACAATGTAAAGACAATGTTGAAACAATGTAAAGACAATGTTAAGACAGTGTAAAACAATGTAAAGACAATGTTAAGACAATGTTGAAACAGTGTAAAAACAATGTAAACACAATGTTAAAACAATGTAAAGACAATGTTAAAACAATGTAAAGACGATGTTGCAGTGCTAAGACAGCAGACAAAACCAAATCAGCAACAACACCAATGATTTTAGAAATGATGTAAATTGCAATTATAAACTAAACGAAAATGTATTAATTGATTTGCTTATACTTTTACTTATAAAACATCTTACTTTGCTTGACTTACCTGTACAGGTAAAACATCTTACTTTGCTTGACCTGTACAGGTAAAAACATCTTACTTTGCTTGACTCACCTGTACAGGTAAAAACATTGTACTTCTCTTTACTTACCTGTACAGGTAAAAACATCTTATTTCGCTTGACTTACCTGTACAGGTAAAAACATTGTACTTCTCTTGACCTACCTGCACAGGTAAAAACATTGTACTTCTCTTGACTTACCTGCACAGGTAAAAACATCTTATTTTGCTTGACTTACCTGTACAGGTAAAAACATTGTACTTCTCTTGACTCACCTGCACAGGTAAAAACATCTTACTTTGCTTGACCTGTACAGGTAAAAACATCTTACTTTGCTTGACTCACCTGTACAGGTAAAAACATCTTACTTTGCTTGACCTGTACAGGTAAAAACATTGTACTTCTCTTTACTTACCTGCACAGGTAAAAACATCTTATTTCGCTTGACTTACCTGTACAGGTAAAAACATCTTACTTCTCTTGACTTACCTGCACAGGTAAAAACATTGTACTTCTCTTGACTTACCTGCACAGGTAAAAACATTGTACTTCTCTTGACTTACCTGCACAGGTAAAACATCTTATTTCACTTGACTTACCTGTACAGGTAAAAACATCTTACTTTGCTTGACTTACCTGTACAGGTAGAAACATTTTACTTTGCTTGACTTACCTGTACAGGTAAAAACATTGTACTTCTCTTGACTCACCTGTACAGGTAGAAACATTTTACTTTGCTTGACTTACCTGTACAGGTAGAAACATTGTACTTCTCTTGACTCACCTGTACAGGTAGAAACATTTTACTTTGCTTGACTTACCTGTACAGGTAAAATGAATACTGTACTTCTCTTGACTCACCTGTGCTCCAAATGCTAATAACTGACCACCAGCATTGGTTAAAAACTGAGGTATTGGTGCTACCTGAGTATTTGCTGAGGCATTAACTTGACTTTGACCCGTCGTTATACCTGAAATACGGGAAAATGATAAAAAATAGTTTACAGTTATTTTATGAAACGCTCCTTCAAGTAAATTACTGTACAGTAAAGTATTATACAGTAAGTCCTCGCTTAACGACGCTAATAAAAATGCGATGTTAAATGAAACGTCGTTAAATGAAACCGAAACTTCCATAGAAAGCAACGTAAAAGATTTGAGATACGTTCCAGAGGCAAAAATTCAATGCTGCTTATTCATATAATTTAAATGCTTTATGAATTTTTTTATGGGTTCTACTAATTCATTTCTTTCTGCTTGCTTAAATGGTGCCAAATGTTCAGTCATTAAAATGAAACGTCGCTAAACGGGGCGTCGTTAAGTGAGGATTTACCGTAGTTACAAACAATTAAAGTTATTAAGAATTTTCACAAAATTCTGTAAAATGTAGAAATCAGAGTAAAAAAAGATTTACAACAGCTGAAATTGCCCATAAAAATTTTTAAACAGAAGTGCTTTTTAAATAGCTGTGCTGTAGAAACCGCTCTAAGGTACTGAGGCAAAGAGTTCCCCCAGTATTTTGTCTGGAATGCTGTCTAGTCTAGTCTTGTCTAGTCTAGACATCCACTAATCGTGCCGCATGGGATAGTACCTTCATCTGAACAAACGAAAAGTTGCAATTCTTGTCTTTCGAAAAGTATTCATTCATTCATTCACTCAATCACCCACTCATTCATTCATTCACTCACCCACTCATTCATTCATTCATTCACTCACTCACCCACTCATTCATTCATTCATTCACCCACTCATTCATTCATTCACTCACCCACTCATTCATTCATTCATTCACTCACTCACTCACTCATTCATTCATTCATAATTTTCATCTTAACAAAACCTGTGGTGAAATTTCACTTTGAAGCATTCCTCCTGCTGCTGTGCAACTACAGGGCCAGTTCTAAATAGATTGACGCCCTAGGCAAAAGAACTTTTGGCACCCCCGTTCTCAACAGTCAACCCCTCCCCCGCGGTCCCCACCGAGCTCCCAATATTGATTTTTTCATGTATAAGAGAGATTAACACCTTTACCTGAATTATGAGGAGAGAGAGAGAGAGAGAGAGAGAGAGAGAGAGAGAGAGAGAGAGAGAGAGAGAGAGAGAGAGAGAGAGAGAGAGAGAGAGCATGAGAGAGACGGAGAGAGAGAGCGAGAGAGAGAGACAGAGAGAGAGAGAGAGAGAGAGCATGAGAGAGACAGAGAGAGAGAGCGAGAGAGAGAGACAGAGAGAGAGAGAGAGAGAGAGAGAGAGAGAGATAGAGAGGGGAAGAGAGAGAGAGAGAGAGGCAAAAGTACTTTTGCCACCCCGTTCTCAATGGTCAACCCCCTCCAGCACTGCCCCCATCGAGCTCCCAATATTGATTTTTATCACGTATAAGAGAGACTAACACTTTTACCTGAATTATGAGAAGGGATATTTAACTGCTGCGGCAGACCTTGCAGTCCGGCAAGCGAAGCCGCAAATATCTGACCGTTTGAAGTGACCAGTTGCACATTCTGAGCCGCGTTGGCCTGCGCGGTAGCCAAGGAGACCGGAATTAGAATCTGTTGAGTGGTGACACCTAGAAATAACGCAGAAATGTTAAAATTCAAATTGTCAAAGTTAAACAAAACAGATTCTATTCTTTTTAAGTAAGTAAGTAAGTAAGTAATTTTTTATTTTTCTTCATAGATTTACGATAATCTGAAAATAAAATACACAAAAATACAAACGAACATGGGAGAAAGGGTGACGAAAAACCAAAGGTTAGCGAGTCAACCACCCTTCTCAAAGGACAGTAAACAAAAAAGACGCTAATGACAGCAGAACACAACTATTAAAAAATACATAAACGTCCATAAATACAAAAAACAAAAATACAACAACAGCAAAAAACAACAAAACAAAAAACCAATCGTTCCTAAATATAGTCTAGCATTAAACATAATATAATTATATATGGTTCAAAACACAAAAGAGAAAAGAGAGAATATTCTAATGTTCAGAAAAACAACATTTGCAAGATAAAATTTCAAATAACAAAAAGAAAGAAAAAAGGTAAAAAAGGAAGATAAATTGCCCTGACAATTGCAATATATTAATCCAAAAATTTTTGTATTTGAAAAATAACAAATTTATGATCCAGATTTACTTATCATAACAGCAGAAAACAAATAACTGTCTGATTTAACAAATAAGTAATGATTAGTCATAGATTAATATTAACATGTGAGCTGCAATAGATGAATATATTACGTATTTATCCATTACTAAACGTGTACTTGCAAACCAAAACCGTCCACAGGTCGGCACAGTTAAAAATACGTTACGATGCTTCAAAGTAGAATGAACCAAAAATTCGGTTTAATGTCAGTTTTTCGTATTTTACAAAAAGCAAACGCTAAATATATTGGACTTTTATATTCTGGCATCAGATTATCAAGAAAATGTTCAAAAAAATACTAAAAATCGAATTTTATAACTCCATACCAATTTTTCAGGCTTGTTAATACTACTGCAATTGTAAAAAACTTGTATTTTCGAACTTCGATAGTAGCTCATTTTGTTTATAGCTTCCAACAATTCTAACAATTTTAGCTAAGTAGTTATCATAAATAATAAATGCCCCCGTGACTGCAGTGCCAGCTGTTGACAAAATAATAAACCATTCAGAGAAGTAACATACGCCATTTATTCGAAAAGGCACACGTTAAAGATCTTTGCATGATGGAAAAAAATGGAGCTGTGTTTACGTTTACATTTTACATAAATTACTTGTATATATTATTATATTAAAAAGCCCTGGTATCTAAAAATAACTTGCTTATACAGGGATGGATGCTCGATTATCCCTGGTCTTTCAATATAACTTATTGAGTGTAATTTCAAATCCCTTGTAACTTATTCAGAGAGACAAATAAAAATTTCGTGTAAAGTTTCCTGAAGACGTAAAAGACACCAGGATCTAGAGCTTATTGATGAGTGATTAATAGATTAATCGAGATTACAATCCGACGATTGAACAGCAATTCAATTAATGGAGAGCAAAATATACGCGACACACGCTGATTAAAAGCAAGTATGTTAGCACAAATAAACCGAATCTTTGCGTATGCATTTTTTCTTCATTTTTCTCATCTTCCACACTGCGCACAATTGCGAACCGCGTGTGACGCGTGTAGTGACGTAGTGATGGAGCAGTTAACGAAAAAGCACGTACGTATTTGCCTATAAAAATAGTTCCCGAGTACGAAAGACTGTGAAGTTTATAAGGCAGGGATGAGAATAACAAATTGCAAAAAACTCTGAAACAGGCCGGGGGCCCCCCTGAGGGGAAAAGCCCCCTTGGAGCCAGCAACAAATTGCAATTTTGTGACCATAGAAGTGGACTAGTTTCATGCATAATTTAATATACCCAACTATCAAGGATACATGATACCTAATTGTCTCAAAAACGCCTAAGTACTGGCTGCTTCTATGCAAAAGTATATAAAAACTGTCTGCAATTGACTCAAATAACTCCGCACAATTGATTCTATATTTGTATACATAGAGATATACACGTGGTTACACTGATGTACGTGATGTAAACAAAGTGACGACCTGCCAACTAGCGGTCAGCTTGTGAAATAATGTACTGGGTCCGTAAAAACTTTCTCAACGAATTTACGCGATTTACAAAAATGCCATTACTGGTCTTCCAGAAACTCGGAATTCCGCGTATGTGCGGAAAATTCTCATCCCTGCATTAGGTATATTTCATTGCAAAAATGAAGGTAAAACAATAAAAAATCGTAGCAAAAGATTAATTGTGATATCGAATTACACAACAAGATTATAATGGAATTAGAAAAATTCAAAATCGCCCATCACTATGAGGGATAGTGTTAAAAATTTTCCTGCATAATAAACAAGATCCCTGATCAATCCACATTTTTCCTGGAAAATTCGGAAACTACAGTCAACGTCGGATATAAGGGACACCTCGGGACCGGAAAAAACGTCCCTTATATCCGATGTCCCTTATAGCCGAAGTTGGGTCAGACCGAGGGTGTATCTAGACCTGTACTTTTCTGTACTTTTACCCACATTTTTATGGATTATTGCTACACATTCAGTGCAAACGGTATGTAGGAAGCTCCTTCAGTGTTGCGAGATGTATGTGACCGCGGAAACCGAGCTGTTCGCAGGCCGAATTTGTGAAAAATTGAGGTTAGAAATCGATCAATTTCGCTTTGATCATAGGGTAATTGTAATTTACCTGGGTTTCTATCACGCAGGACCTGAAGATATCGTCCATTATAACCGAAAATCTCTTATAACTGAGTACTTTACATACGAAGATTTTTACATATGAAAATGTTACGAAAAATTGGGACCGACGTTGGTGGTCCCTATAAGCGAATATCCCTTACACCCGAGGTTGACTGTAGAATTTAGACCAATAAACAAAAAACAAAAAACAACAAACAAATGAAAAAGGCTCAAACCGGTTGACGTCGGTATAAGAATCTGCTGAGTCTGCAGCTGCGTCCCGGGAGGGAGTTGAGGGAGACTGTTTGGCGCTAAGATGAACGGAAGCTGTGCTGCCTGTTGTAACGTCAGCGGCCTGGGCTGCTGCGAAATTCCGGTGCCTCCGTGGACGAGGGAACCCGAAATCTGAGCGGCGGGCGTTGTCACTGCTGTCGACACGTCTAAAACGAACAGAAACACAGAAATATTAAAGGAAAAGAAACATAATTTAAACTACAGCCTAACCTCTTCATACCGCCTACTTTGGGACTGTAAAAAAATTAGCGTTAAGAGAATTCTAAAGTACGTCAAGCTAATTTGGGCATTATAACGAAGTGCATTAATACATACATGTTTAAAGGATAACCGGATGATTGTATAAACATTAGTTCAGAATGAAGAATGCTCTAAAATATTTAAAAATACAATAACTTTTTGAAAATCAAAGCTTAGATCAAATAGCAATTACCTGGGACACAAATTTTGTTAAACTTTCAAAGCTCAGTGAATCTACTAAGATTGGCAGCGGCGCCTTTTTGTCACGTGCGCGTCGCCGGCAAATAGAAGCATAAGCATGATCATGAACAGCAGTGTTAGCTTCTGACGTCATATAACGTAGAGCCCATCATGACGTGACATTTACGCAAACGTGCTTGACGCGCAAGGGAAAACGCCTGCCATGGCAAAAACTGCGGTTAGTTTCTGAAAATGCTCAGTAATTTGAAATGTTCTCGCTAAAACGTCACTGGCTCACCTTCCCAGTGTGCATCACTGATTCACCAAAAAACACATTTTTTATCTTATTGACAGCACGCATTATTTAACACATTACTGCACAAGCCAGGCTAGTGGAAAAAACCTACTAACATTTAACGTAATTTAAAATTTAATTAAATTAAATTAAATTTAATTTCATGAAGAGTGACTGATAGTCAACAAATGTAATATTTTTCTTCCATCATAAATTCATAACAAAAAAGTCGTTGCTGTCTCTGCCAACAGATGGCAGCTAATTGCTAGTCTGCAAAGATCGAAATAAAATCATTGCGATTTCTGCCAACAGATGGCAATGGCATAGCATATTAAACTTTAAGCAAAGACGCCACGTGTGTCCTTTATACACATACAGTCATTGAAATCATAATTTACACTTGTTTTGATTTTTTTCACTCACTTCTATTATTAAATATAATCAGCAATACTCATACATATAAAAAGAATTAAGCAAAAGGTCTCTCTCTCTCTCTCTTCTCATCTCTCTCTCTCTCTCTCATCTCTCCTCTCTCTCTCTCTCTCTCTCTCTCTCTCTTCTCTCTCTCTCTCTCTCTTCCCCTCTCTCTCTCTCTCTCTCTCTCTCTCTCTCTCTCTCTCCTCTCTCTCTCCCTCTCTCTCTCTCTCTCTCTCTCTCTCTCTCTCTTCTTCCTCTCTCTCTCTCTCTCTCTCTCTCTCTCTCTCTCTCTCTCCTCTCTCTCTCCCCCTCTCCCATCTCTCTCTCTCTCTCTCTCTCTCTATCTCTCTCTCTCTCTCCCTCCCTCTCTCTCCCTCTCTCGCTCTAGGGTATGGCTCCGTCTGCTCGTGCCCCATAATTACATGAGTCTAGGGGGGGGGGCAAAAGGTCATAATCCGAGCCGAATTATATGACAAAATAAAATCAAAATTTAAGGAAAACCGGATGATTGTGTAAACACGAGTTCAGAATAAAGAATGTTCTAAAATATTGAAAACTACAGCTTTTTTTTAGATCAAAGCTTAGATTAAATAATAATTACCTCGGATACTCAAATTTCGTTAAACTTTCAAAGTGAATCTACTAAGATTGGCAGCGGTGCGTTTTTGTCACGTGCGCGTGGCCGACAAATAGAAGGCGGTACCGTGATCATGAACTGCAGTATTAGTTTCTGACGTCATATGACGTAGAGCCCAATTTCCTGACATCATGCATTTAAGCAGTGCTGTAACACTTATGCAAATGTGCTTGATGCGCAAGGGAAGATGCCTGCCATTGCACAAACTGTGGTTAGTTTCTGAGGTTACACAATTACAATTATTGTAATTTTGCTGCATTGTTAAAGTATAACCGGACTCAAGCTTAAACTGCAGCTCAAAACAATCTACTCTTTAAAATATTGAAAGGAAACATGCTATTTTTTCAAGAATGACTTAAGTGAAAGAATTATTACCACACAAACACATTTTCACGTTCACGCCACTAGTTCTTCCATGTTACATGCATTTCACTATTCGCTAGTTAGACGGGCACTATCGTCTGCATTTCGGAAACACATTGAGCAAAAACAGGTGCTGTACCTCTTAGTTTAGATGTGTTGGTTTGTGACGAACTACACATGTTCGACACAGCAGTAAATTTGAAATTTGAATTTTTATCTTAAAACTTGCCTAGTTTTAGTAAAACACACTGAATATCTTACAGTAGCACTGTACTTCAATTTTCGCTTTCACAAACACATGCAACACGCTCGTGAAATATTTTTACAGTTGAAAATTTTGTTAGTTTGTGATGTCATCAATAGCTGAGTTCGCCTGCCGTTACTTTAAGATCTTAATCAAATATTTAATTATCAGATAAGCTCTTCGATTATTAATTGTGCTAAAATGTATACTTTTTACCGTACTTCAAAATGGAGTAGTATGCGAAAAATCGTGATCTTTTCCTTTAAATTTCACGTACTTTGTATATTCTCACGTTTAATCAACTCATTGCCATTGTTTAGTCCCCCGTTCATTAAATTATTATTCATCGACTGCATAGCAACCAACAGCTGATCTGGAATCATGCCGGATAGGTGACCACCAGGTAGAGCTCCTGCCTGGTCCTGTGCTGAGATCATGCGACCCTGAAAGAGAAAGAAAAATCAATAATTAAGCCATCGATTTTAATGGATGGGGGTAAATTTCATTATGAGTTAGGAAAAATATTTGTTAATGTTACAATAAGACCCCTTGTCCCACAATAAAGGGTGTTCAAGGAATGGTCCAGATGTTTGTCCGAGCGCGAGGCCTGCAGATTTGTGATTGTTCGTCGCCATGCTTGGCCAATTTTTTAAAATTTGATTATGAGTTACGAAAAATATTCGTTAATGTTATAATAAGACCCCTTGTCCCACAATAAAGGGTGTTCAAGGAATGGTCCAGATGTTTGTCCGAGCGCGAGGCCTGCAGATTTGTGATTGTTCGTCGCCATGCTTGGCCAATTTTTTAAAATTTGATTATGAGTTACGAAAAATATTTGTTAATGTTACAATAAGACCCCTTGTCCCACAATAAAGGGTGTTCAAGGAATGGTCCAGATGTTTGTTCTAGCGCGAGGCCTGCAGGTTTGTGATTGTTCGTCGCCATGCTTGGCCAATTTTTTTTATGCAGTTCGACATACTACAGTGTTCTATCCAGCACCCAACAACAAGAAAACACAGCCTATGCTGCTGGCCTTGTGGCTAGACCGAAACCTAGTTCAATGAGAAGTTCTTGTGACACAGGAAATACATTAGCCGTACTTCGGACACCTATGTGTTCTCATTCTACAAGAAATACAGCTAGAGGTAATATGAAACGGCGAAGTAGCAATTTTTCTGTTGGTCTCCATGCAGTTACTAAACAGGTCCAACGCTGCCTGACAGCAGCACAAATAGTATTCTTATGGTTAATTTGTAAAAAAACAGAATATGCTTCAGGAGTTAAATGAGTGAGAGAGAGAGAGAGAGAGAGAGAGAGAGAGAGAGAGGAGAGAGAGAGAGAGAGAGAGAGAGAGAGAGAGAGAGGGAGGGAGGGAGGGAGGGAGGGAGAGAGAGAGAGAGAGAGAGAGAGAGAGAGAGAGAGAGAGAGAGAGAGAGAGAGAGAGAGAGAGAGAGAGAGAGAGAGAGAGAGAGAGACAGAGAGAGAGAGGAAGAGAGAGAGAGAGAGAGAGAGAGAGAGAGAGAGAGAGAGAGAGAGAGAGAGAGAGAGAGAGAGAGAGAGAGAGAGAGAGAGAGAGAGAGAGAGAGAGAGAGAGAGAGAGAGGGGGAGAGAGAAAGAGAGAGAGAGAGAGAGAGAGAGAGAGAGAGAGAGAGAGAGAGAGAGAGAGAGAGAGAGAGAGAGAGAGAGAGAGAGAGAGAGAGAGGACAGAGAGAGAAAGGAGAGAGAGAGGGAGAGAGAGAGAGAGGGGGGACAGAGAGAGATAGAGAAAGAGATAGAGATAGAGATAGAGAGAGAGAGAGAGAGAGAGAGAGAGAGAGAGAGAGAGAGAGAGAGAGAGACATGAATTACTGAACAGCATTACGGTTTCACTAAACACCACACCACCAGCTCTGAAATCAATCGATATTGCCTGTAATCGATACACGGACACACGCTGTGCGTTTCAAACTGGGAACAATTAACCCCGGCATATGCCTGGAAAATCATTTAAACCGGTTTTTTTTAAAGTGAATTGACAATTCGACTCCCCGCGGTGTGTACGTGTGAGTTCGACACGCGCCTTTAAATCGCTTGTTTAACAATTTTAAATTTACTCGCCCGCCTTTCGACACGGTGACAATGGAAGTGAGTAAATAGGGTCGCGTGTAGTCTAGTTATTCAGTAAGTGTATGAAAACAGGGCGCTTATTAACGTGTAGATAGTATACAAACCTTAACCTAGGCCCTACAGGGCTTAATTTAAAGGATTTGTTTCAATTTTCTCCACCAGGCGTCGCTGGAAACATTTGTATATGAAAACTGTAGCTGGGTATTTTAAGTGTATGAAAACAAGACGTTTATTAACGTGTAGATAGTTGACAAACCTAACCTAGTCCCCACAGGGCTTAATTTCAAGGATTTCTTTCAATATTCTCCACCAGGCGTCGCTGGAAACATTTGTATATGAAAATTGTAGTTGGGTATTTTAAGTGTATGAAAACAGGAAGCTTATTAACATGTAGATAGTTTACAAACCTTAATCTAGGCCCTACAGGGCTTAATTTAAAGGATTCGTTTCAATTTTCTCCACCAGGCGTCGCTGCAAACATTTGTATATGAAAATTGTAGTTGGGTATTTTAAGTGTATGAAAACAGGAAGCTTATTAACGTGTAGATAGTTGACAAACCTTAATCTAGGCCCTACAGGGCTTAATTTTAAGGATTTGTTTCAATTTTCTCCGCCAGGCGTCGCTGGAAACATTTGTATACGAAAATCAATCTCACAGCTTTCTCACTCCAAACCAAACCAAATCAAAGCTAACCTAACCTAACCTAACCAAACCCAACCTATCCTAATCTAACCAAACTAAACTAAACCAAACCAAACCAAACCCATCATAACCAAACCAAACCTAATCTAACCAAACTAAACTAAACCTATCCTAACCAAACCTATCCTAACCAAACCAAACCAAACCCATCCTAACTAAACTAAACTAAACCAAACCAAACCAAATCCATCCTAACCAAACCAAACCAAACCAAACCAAACCAAACCAAACCAAACCAAACCCATCCAAACCAAACCCATCTTAACCAAACCAAACCCAACCAATCCTAACTAAACTAAACCAAACCAAACCAAATCCATCCTAACCAAACCAAACCAAACCCATCCTAACCAAACCAAACCTATCCTAACCCAACATAACCTACCCTATCCTAACCGAAGCTAACTAAACCTAACCTAACCTGGCCTAACCCACCCTAGCATCAAATAATTCATCCCAAGGGACATAAAATAATACAGAACAACCTAAAAATGGTAGCAGCTAAACTCTTTCAACTAAAATTCCATAAATTCCATGAATTCTTGCCGATTGAAAATTTAAAAATGATTTTACAAACGTATTAATAAATAAACTACTAATACAAAGTTATGAATAATGAAATTATATAAGATAAATTATACTGAAAAATTCTGGGCCACTTTAAAATAAATTAAAAACCTAGTAATTAAAAAATCTAATCTAAATTGTTAATTCTTTACCACAAAGCCAGTTTTGCTCATTAAACTGGCACAGTAAAATTTATTTTAAATTAATTTTCAATAAAATTAAATAGAGTAACAGCCAAACATTTTAAAATTTAATTCGTGCTGCCAAAAAAATTGGTTAAATTACTGAATTAAAACAACGTGCAACGAACAACTGAATTCTAAAAATAAATAAAATAAATTTTTAAATTTAGCATTTTTAAATATTTTTTTTCAATTCAAGTGCATATTTTAAAAATCGACAATTACCGTAAGTAAACAATAGATAGACGTAATTGCAAAAATATTTACCTAATCAATATAAAAATATTAAAAAAAAACTTCATATTTGAAAATTTATAAACATTTTTAAGCTTTTAAAATTATTTAAATATTTGAAATTTAATGTATCATTTATCATTAAGCCACGCCCAAACAGCCAACTAACAACATTAACATTAAAACTTATTCCCGCTTGTGTATTATTAATTAAAATTATTCAATTTAAACGAATTTTGCTAAAACATATTACAGAGAAGCCATACTTTGAAAGAAGCAGAACTTTCTATTTAAAATGTTTCATTTAGACAAAACGTCGTACTATAGATACTGTAACCATGTCACCTATGACGTTATTTTGATTATTATTTCTACAATTTTAAAATGTATTTAAAACATTAATTTTTGAAATTTAAATTTTATTCTTATTCTAAACATTTGTACGAAATCGAATGATGCAATCATAGCACCTTTACGGCGTTATTTTGATTACTATTTTTATAATTTTAAAATGCATTTAAAAAATCAGTTTTTGAAATTTAAATTTTATTCTTATTCTAAACATTTGTACGAAATCGAATGATGCAATCATAGCACTTTTACGGCGTTATTTTGATTACTATTTTTATAATTTTAAAATGCATTTAAAAAATCAGTTTTTGAAATTTAAATTTTATTTTTATTCTAAATATTTGTACGAAATCGAACGATTGTGATCACAGCAGTTCTACGATGTTATTGTCATTACTATTTTTATTATTTTAAAATTAATTTAAAAATGAATTTTTGAAATTTAAATTTTATTCTTATTCTAAACGATTTTGATTGCAGTTTTTAAAAGCATAAATTTTACAAATTCAAAATTATAATTTTACAGATTTAACACGTTTGTATGAAATCGTACGAGTGAATGAATGAATCGATGACCAATCAGCATGTATGACAAGTAATGTTCTTTTTTCTAAATTAATCAAATGTGTAATTAATGTTTAATGTTTAATTAACTGAAACTTGCAGGACGTGTAAAGGGTTTACAGTAACGGAACTGATTAGCTCGAGCTAAAATGGCGGAAGAGAAGGCTTGCTCAATGAAGTAACTCATTTTCAAACAGTGGCTCTACTCAGAATGTATAACTGGTTTCACACATTGATTTCCTGTGAACTCCTGCTGCCCCTAGACTCGGACAAGGCGTCTCTGCAAGGTTTAGCCAGCACACAGGCTGCATCGTAAAATATACAGTAATTCTAACTGGTCAAAATTATCCAGACGAGGGTAAGAGTACCCCCCAGACTCGGACAAGGCGTCTTTGCAAGGTTTAGCTAGCACACAGGCTGCGTGGTAAAATATACAGTAATTCTAACTGGTCAAAATTATCCAGACGAGGGTAAGAGTACCCCACAGACTCGGACAAGGCGTCTTTGCAAGGTTTAGCTAGCACACAGGCTGCGTGGTAAAATATACAGTAATTCTAACTGGTCAAAATTATCCAGACGAGGGTAAGAGTACCCCACAGACTCGGACAAGGCGTCTTTGCAAGGTTTAGCCAGCACACAGGCTGCGTGGTAAAATGTACAGTAATTCTAACTGGTCAAAATTATCCAGACGAGGGTAAGAGTACCCCCCAGACTCGGACAAGGCGTCTCTGCAAGGTTTAACCAGCACACAGGCTGCATCGTAAAATATACAGTAATTCTAACTGGTCAAAATTATCCAGACGAGGGTAAGAGGACCCCCAGACTCGGACAAGGCGTCTCTGCAAGGTTTAGCTAGCACACAGGCTGCATCGTAAAATATACAGCAATTCTAACTGGTCAAAATTATCCAGACGAGGGTAAGAGTACCCCCAGACTCGGACAAGGCGTCTCTGCAAGGTTTAGCTAGCACACAGGCTGTGTCGTAAAATATACAGTAATTCTAACTGGTCAAAATTATCCAGACGAGGGTAAGAGTACCCCCCAGACTCGGACAAGGCGTCTTTGCAAGGTTTAGCTAGCACACAGGCTGCATTGTAAAATATACAGTAATTCTAACTGGTCAAAATTATCCAGACGAGGGTAAGAGTACCCCCAGACTCGGACAAGGCGTCTCTGCAAGGTTTAGCTTGCACACAGGCTGCGTCGTAAAATATACAGTAATTCTAACTGGTCAAAATTATCCAGACGAGGGCAAGAGTACCCCCCAGACTCGGACAAGGCGTCTCTGCAAGGTTTAGCCAGCACACAGGCTGCGTGATAAAATGTACAGTAATTCTAACTAGTCAAAATTATCCAGACGAGGGTAAGAGTACCCCCCAGACTCGGACAAGGCGTCTCTGCAAGGTTTAGCCAGCACACAGGCTGCGTGGTAAAATATACAGTAATTCTAACTGGTCAAAATTATCCAGACGAGGGTAAGAGTACCCCCCAGACTCGGACAAGGCGTCTCTGCCAGGTTTAGCCAGCACACAGGCTGCGTGGTAAAATGTACAGTAATTCTAACTGGTCAAAATTATCCAGACGAGGGCAAGAGTACCCCACATAACAGCATTTGAAAACTGTAAAAGAGACCTTTTTTGATGTAATGTAATTTAATTTAATTTATAACAGCATTTGAAAACTGTAAAAGAGACTCTCTTTAATGTATTTTAATTTAATTTATAACAGCATTTGAAAACTGTAAAAGAGACTCTCTTTGATGTATTTTAATTTAATTTATAACAGCATTTGAAAACTGTAAAAGAGACTCTCTTTAATGTATTTTAATTTAATTTATAACAGCATTTAAAAACTGTAAAAGAGACTCTCTTTAATGTATTTTAATTTAATTTATAACAGCATTTGAAAACTGTAAAAGAGACTCTCTTTAATGTATTTTAATTTAATTTATAACAGCATTTAAAAACTGTAAAAGAGACTCTCTTTGATGTATTTTAATTTAATTTATAACAGCATTTGAAAACTGTAAAAGAGACTCTCTTTAATGTATTTTAATTTAATTTATAACAGCATTTAAAAACTGTAAAAGAGACTCTCTTTGATGTATTTTAATTTAATTTATAACAGCATTTGAAAACTGTAAAAGAGACTCTCTTTAATGTATTTTAATTTAATTTATAACAGCCTGTGTGCTAGCTAAACCTTGCAGAGACGCCTTGTCCGAGTCTGGGGGTACTCTTACCCTCGTCTGGATAATTTTGACCAGTTAGAATTACTGTATATTTTACAATGCAGCCTGTGTGCTAGCTAAACCTTGCAAAGACGCCTTGTCCGAGTCTGGGGGTACTCTTACCCTCGTCTGGATAATTTTGACCAGTTAGAATTACTGTATATTTTACCACGCAGCCTGTGTGCTGGCTAAACCTTGCAGAGACGCCTTGTCCGAGTCTGGGGGGTACTCTTACCCTCGTCTGGATAATTTTGACCAGTTAGAATTACTGTATATTTTACCACGCAGCCTGTGTGCTAGCTAAACCTGGCAGAGACGCCTTGTCCGAGTCTGGGGGGTACTCTTACCCTCGTCTGGATAATTTTGACCAGTTAGAATTACTGTATATTTTACGATGCAGCCTGTGTGCTGGCTAAACCTTGCAGAGACGCCTTGTCCGAGTCTGGGGGGTACTCTTACCCTCGTCTGGATAATTTTGACCAGTTAGAATTACTGTATATTTTACGATGCAGCCTGTGTGCTGGCTAAACCTTGCAGAGACGCCTTGTCCGAGTCTGGGGGTACTCTTGCCCTCGTCTGGATAATTTTGACCAGTTAGAATTACTGTATATTTTACGACGCAGCCTGTGTGCAAGCTAAACCTTGCAGAGACGCCTTGTCCGAGTCTGGGGGCAGCAGGAGTTCACAGGAAATCAATGTGTGAAACCAGTTATACATTCTGAGTAGAGCCACTGTTTGAAAATGAGTTACTTCATTGAGCAAGCCTTCTCTTCCGCCATTTTAGCTCGAGCTAATCAGTTCCGTTACTGTAAACCCTTTACACGTCCTGCAAGTTTCAGTTAATTAAACATTAAACATTAATTACACATTTGATTAATTTAGAAAAAAGAACATTACTTGTCATACATGCTGTTTGGTCATCGATTCATTCATTCACTCGTACGATTTCATACAAACGTGTTAAATCTGTAAAATTATAACATTGAATTTGTAAAATTTATTTTTTTTAAAAACTGCAATCAAAATCGTTTAGAATAAGAATAAAATTTAATTTCCAAAATTCATTTTTTAAATGCATTTTAAAATAATAAAAATAGTAATGACAATAACATCGTAGAACTGCTTTGATCACAATCGTTCGATTTCGTACAAATGTTTAGAATAAGGATAAAATTTAAATTTCAAAAACTGATTTTTTAAATGCATTGTAAAATTATAAAAATAGTAATCAAAATAACGCCGTAAAGGTGCTATGATTGCATCATTCGATTTCGTACAAATGTTTAGAATAAGAATAAAATTTAAATTTCAAAAATTAATTTTTTAAATGCATTTTAAAATTGTAGAAATAATAATCAAAATAACGTCATAGGTGACATGGTTACAGTATCTATAGTACGACGTTTTGTCTAAATGAAACATTTTAAATAGAAAGTTCTGCTTCTTTCAAAGTATGGCTTCTCTGTAATATGTTTTAGCAAAATTCGTTTAAATTGAATAATTTTAATTAATAATACACAAGCGGGAATAAGTTTTAATGTTAATGTTGTTAGTTGGCTGTTTGGGCGTGGCTTAATGATAAATGATACATTAAATTTCAAATTTTTAAGTATTTTTAAAAGCTTAAAAATGTTTATAAATTTTCAAATATGAAGTTTATTTTAATATTTTTATATTGATTAGGTAAATATTTTTGCAATTACGTCTATCTATTGTTTACTTACGGTAATTGTCGATTTTTAAAATATGTACTTGAATTGAAAAAAAATATTTAAAAATGCCAAATTTAAAAATTTATTTTATTTATTTTTAGAATTCAGTTGTTCGTTGCACGTTGTTTTAATTCAGTAATTTAACCAATTTTTTTGGCAGCACGAATTAAATTTTAAAATGTTTGGCTGTTACTCTATTTAATTTTATTGAAAATTAATTTAAAATAAATTTTACTGTGCCAGTTTAATGAGCAAAACTGGCTTTGTGGTAAAGAATTAACAATTTAGATTAGATTTTTTAATTACTAGGTTTTTAATTTATTTTAAAGTGGCCCAGAATTTTTCAGTATAATTTATCTTATATAATTTCATTATTCATAACTTTGTATTAGTAGTTTATTTATTAATACGTTTGTAAAATCATTTTTAAATTTTCAATCGGCAAGAATTCATGGAATTTATGGAATTTTAGTTGAAAGAGTTTAGCTGCTACCATTTTTTAGGTTGTTCTGTATTATTTTATGTCCCTTGGGATGAATTATTTGATGCTAGGGTGGGTTAGGCCAGGTTAGGTTAGGTTTAGTTAGCTTCGGTTAGGATAGGGTAGGTTATGTTGGGTTAGGATAGGTTTGGTTTGGTTAGGATGGGTTTGGTTTGGTTTGGTTAGGATGGATTTGGTTTGGTTTGGTTTAGTTTAGTTAGGATGGGTTGGGTTTGGTTTGGTTAGGATGGGTTTGGTTTGGTTTGGTTAGGATGGGTTTGGTTTGGTTTGGTTAGGATGGGTTTGGTTTTGTTTGATTTGGTTTGGTTTGGTTAGGATGGGTTTGGTTTGGTTTGGTTAGGATGGGTTTGGTTTGGTTTGGTTTGGTTTGGTTTGGTTTGGTTTGGTTTAGTTTAGTTTAGTTAGGATGGGTTTGGTTTGGTTTGGTTAGGATAGGTTTGGTTAGGATAGGTTTAGTTTAGTTTGGTTAGATTAGGTTTGGTTTGGTTATGATGGGTTTGGTTTGGTTTGGTTTAGTTTAGTTTGGTTAGATTAGGATAGGTTGGGTTTGGTTAGGTTAGGTTAGGTTAGCTTTGATTTGGAGTGAGAAAGCTGTGAGATTGATTTTCGTATACAAATGTTTCCAGCGACGCCTGGCGGAGAAAATTGAAACAAATCCTTAAAATTAAGCCCTGTAGGGCCTAGATTAAGGTTTGTCAACTATCTACACGTTAATAAGCTTCCTGTTTTCATACACTTAAAAAACCCAACTACAATTTTCATATACAAATGTTTGCAGCGACGCCTGGTGGAGAAAATTGAAACGAATCCTTTAAATTAAGCCCTGTAGGGACTAGGTTAGGTTTGTAAACTATCTACATGTTAATAAGCTTCCTGTTTTCATACACTTAAAATACCCAACTACAATTTTCATATACATATGTTTCCAGCGACGCCTGGTGGAGAAAATTGAAAGAAATCCTTGAAATTAAGCCCTGTGGGGACTAGGTTAGGTTTGTCAACTATCTACACGTTAATAAACGTCTTGTTTTCATACACTTAAAATACCCAACTACAATTTTCATATACAAATGTTTCCAGTGACGCCTGGTGGAGAAAATTGAAACAAATCCTTAAAATTAAGCCCTGTAGGGCCTAGGTTAAGGTTTGTACACTATCTACACGTTAATAAGCGTCCTGTTTTCATACACTTAAAATACCCAACTACAATTTTCATATACAAATGTTTCAAGCGACGCCTGGTGGAGAAAATTGAAACGAATCCTTTAAATTAAGCCCTGTAGGGCCTAGGTTAAGGTTTGTATACTATCTACACGTTAATAAGCGTCCCGTTTTCATACACTTAAAATACCCAGCTACAGTTTTCATATACATATGTTTCCAGCGACGCCTGGTGGAGAAAATTGAAACGAATCCTTTAAATTAAGCCCTGTAGGGCCTAGGTTAAGGTTTGTATACTATCTACACGTTAATAAGCGCCCTGTTTTCATACACTTAAAATACCCAACTACAATTTTCATATACAAATGTTTGCAGCGACGCCTGGTGGAGAAAATTGAAACGAATCCTTTAAATTAAGCCCTGTAGGGCCTAGGTTAAGGTTTGTATACTATCTACACGTTAATAAGCGTCCCGTTTTCATACACTTAAAATACCCAGCTACAGTTTTCATATACATATGTTTCCAGCGACGCCTGGTGGAGAAAATTGAAACAAATCCTTTAAATTAAGCCCTGTAGGGCCTAGGTTAAGGTTTGTATACTATCTACACGCTAATAAGCGCCCTGTTTTCATACACTTACTGAATAACTAGACTACACGCGACCCTATTTACTCACTTCCATTGTCACCGTGTCGAAAGGCGGGCGAGTAAATTTAAAATTGTTAAACAAGCGATTTAAAGGCGCGTGTCGAACTCACACGTACACACCGCGGGGAGTCGAATTGTCAATTCACTTTAAAAAAAACCGGTTTAAATGATTTTCCAGGCATATGCCGGGGTTAATTGTTCCCAGTTTGAAACGCACAGCGTGTGTCCGTGTATCGATTACAGGCAATATCGATTGATTTCAGAGCTGGTGGTGTGGTGTTTAGTGAAACCGTAATGCTGTTCAGTAATTCATGTCTCTCTCTCTTTCTCTCTCTCTCTCTCTCTCTCTCTCTCTCTCTCTCTTTCTCTCTCCCTCTCTCTCTCTCTCTCTCTCTCTTTCTCTCTCTCTCTCTCTCTCTCTCTCTCTCTTCTTTCTCTCTCTCTCTCTCTCTCTCTCTCCCCCCTCCCTAACGTGTTGCCAGCAGCAGCAGCTTTTACTGAATTAAAGTTACA
>JAQGDQ010002079.1:0-15712 GCA_030141605.1 Tubiluchus corallicola | reverse complement strand
AAAGTTGGGATGTATTTTAAAAATATTCTTGCGTTTCATACTGACAGATATTCTTCTGGTCGTGTGGCATGTCGATGTCTGATAAGATTCCTCCTCCCATTACCAGAATTAAGCGCTGGCACTTACTGTCGTCAAATGTTTCAAACATTAATATATCACAGGCTTTTAGACTTGAGCGATGACTAGCTAATGTGGGTCACATGCGAAGCCACGTTAGTCAGAAGTGTCGAATGGGAGCGGCTCATTTAAGTAAACAATAAACAAAACGTTTTGTTTAATATACGTCGTGCGCAGCGAGTTAGTTTAACTACGGTGGCGCCACCAACTGCATGTCATTAAATTTCCCAATTTTTTCTCGTACGCCACAGAAAAGAATTCGAAAAGGAATTTTGTAATAGAATTTTATTTAAATTCATCCTAATAATGTTATTGATATTATCTATAAATGATCTATAAAGGTCATCTAAATTATCCATAAATGACATTTATCTATACAGAAATGATTTGTCGCTCGAAACTTCGTAAATTTTGCAAATGATGAATTTATTCTGCATAGCCTTAGTAACTAATATTAACACTACTGACTGTAATGTGATTTAACACGAATTAATTTCCGATTTTCTTAAATTTTATGTAGTTCTCTTAAATTTTATGTAGTTTTCTTAAATTTTAGCAGTTAAAATTTAATATGTGATATAATTCTATTCGTCGAACTTTTGTTAGCGCTATATTTTGCTGTATATATTCATAAAGTTTCATATATTCATTTAGAGGGGTGGACGTACGTTTAAGTGGTAAGTAAATAACTTCTGCCAGCATATAGAGGCTCATTGTACTATCCGATTAATAATAAAGATTTATCATCGTAATAATGATTTTATTAATTTTATTAATTAGGAAAAATTATGAGTAAATGTATCTTTGCTTCCAGGAACTATTAAATTAATGTTTTCTGTTGAAAACAAGTTTTTATTTTTACTTACCAAGAGACTAACAAAAGAAAACATTGATGGTTTTTATCACTCATTTAGAAAAGAATCAGGTTTCTTTCAAAAGCAAAGTCTGAATGAAATTGAATTAAAAACTTTTAAAAATAGCCTCTTTCAGCAGTTTTCATAAATAAACCCAAAAGTTACTTGCTTTTTTGCTGTAGCTTGTTTTCGCTGTCGTTTACCTAATTTCTATTTGGCGCCACTTGGAAATAACGCAAATCGCTTGAAACAAATGCGTTTCATTAGTGGCGTAGCTAGAATGGGGAGCACCCGAGCACATTTTCAAAGAGCTGACGCTTTTTCAACAGTTTTCTGAGGCTTTTGTTCACTTGTGCGAAAGAAGTCCAATCATTTTCTTTTATCTTAATCACATGCCCTTAGAAAAATTTTCTGGAGTCATTAGTTTATTTTTGCACTTCTTTTAAAGGAAAACCGGGCCCAATCTTAAACTGTAAGTCAAAACAATCTACCTTTTGAAATATTAAAATTAAACACTATTTTTCCAGAATGACTTACGTGAAAGAATTATTACCACACAAACACAATTTCGCGTTCGCGCCACTAGTTCTTCGCTGTTAAATGCATTGCGCCATTCGCTAGTTAGACGATCACTGGCACCTGCATTTCGGAAACGCATGGCACAAAAAATAGGTGCTGTCCCTCTCAGTTCAGGTGTGTTAGTTTGTGAATTCATACGTTCGACAGCTCGTGCACGTGCACAGCGGTAAATTTAAAATTTGAATTTTTATGTTAAAACTTGCCTAGTTTTAGTACAACACACTGAATATCTTACAGTGGCACTGTACTTCAATTTTCGTTTTCGCAAAGATGTGCAACATGCTCGTGGAATATTTTCGCTGTTAAATATGTTAGTTCGTGATTTCATCAATAGTTGGGCTCGCCCGCTGCTAATTAAATTTTTAATCTATTAGTTAATTATCAGAAACGCTTTTGTGGTATTAATTGTGTAAAAATGTATACTTTTTATCGGACTTGAAAATGGGGTAGTATGAAACTTTATATGGACTTGAAAAATCATCCTGTCTTCCTATAAAACTGTATCTTCTTCATGTTTTGATTTTAAACACAAAAATAAAAAGAAACTTATAATGAATGTTTTAAAAATTATTTGGTATGTGTCACGGCGCCTTTTTTAAGTGCTTGCTCTCCTTAAATTTAGAACCTGGCTACGCCCTATGTTTCATTCCAGTTTTATCATTTCTTCGATTTCTCGTTCTTGCGAAGCTTAAAATACCTGGTATAGAATATAAAAACAAATAACTGTGCAATTTTAATTGTAGAATCGCTCCATGGCGACAAAAATTTGTTGACTGACAAAACATTCATCTAATTCTCAAATCGCATTATGTAACTATTAGTGGAAGCGCAAGTAATTTTGAGTTGACCTGGCAAATTTTGGTTAAGCCGATTCGTTCGTTAACAACTTAGCTTTGTACTCAGAATTCGCTTTGAATCCGCGATGAAGCCCTGTTGTCAGACTTGTGTTGAAGATGTGTTGTCAGACTCGTTGATGCCTTGTTGTCATACGACTAGTGTTGAATCCGTGTTGTCAGACTCGTGTTGAATCTGTGTTGTCAGATTCGTGTTGAATCTGTGTTGTCAGACTCGTATTGAATCTGTGTTGTCAGGCTCGTGTTGTCAGATTCGTGTTGAATCTGTGTTGTCAGACTCGTATTGAATCCGTGTTGTCAGGCTCGTGCTGAATCTGTGTTGTCAGACTCGTGTTGAATCCATGTTGTCAGACTCGTGTTGAATCCGTGTTGAATCTGTGTTGTCAGACTCATGCTGAAGCCCTGTTGTCAGACTCGTGTTGAAGATGTATTGTCAGACTCGTGTTAATGCCGTGTTGAATCCGTGTTGTCATACTTATGTTGATGCCCTGTTGTCAGACTCGTGTTGAAGCCACGTTGTCAGATTCGTGCTGAAGCCGTGTTTTTATGTTCGCGTTGAATCTGTGTTATCAGACTCGTGTTGAATCTGTGTTGTCAGACTCGTGTTGAACATTCTAGTTTATTAATATAATGTGTTTTAGCTTACGGTCGAATTTTCTGTTTTTGAAGTAACGTTTCCCTGAGTGAAGGCGTACAAGCATAGGTAATTGAGTACATTTTAAACGCTCTCCACTCTGCATTAAAAAATATTTAAAATTTCTAAAAAAAGATCTTTCTTCGCGCCCTATGGTTATTTTATTTGGATTTTAGTCGATATGGTTATCATTATTAATTATTATTATTATTTTTACTAGTTTACTACAACGTTAAATTCAATTCTTTGTCTCTTGAGAGATTTTTATATGAGGCCAGCTGATTAACAGCTCTACTGTTTTCTAGATTTTACGTACGAGAGTGAAGCCATTCTAGGTTTAGCTGCAGACGAACAAATTGCAAATTACCTGCGGATGTTCTTGAATTATAAAAAAACCTTATTTAAAAAAACGCTGAAAATTATCACACAATGGTACATGCATGCTCACTTTCAACTCGTCTGAATTTTTCCTTAGCATCTCCATCTTCTCCTCCTCAGCCTCCGGTTGCCCGGGAGACAAACAGCATTTCAGCTTTACTAATGCAAGCTGTGACTCTGTGATCAGAACAGTAAGTGAGAAGACGAGAGCCATTAAAGACTTGCAGTTTGTGCTGAGATTTAATTACAACTGCAGGCGTGATTTAGTCAATAGAATGAACAACACAAGACGAAGATATTGCCCTGCTGCTCTGAGAGAGAGAGAGAGAGAGAGAGAGAGAGAGAGAGAGAGACAGAGAGAGAGAGAGAGAGAGAGAGAGAGAGAGAGAGAGAGAAAGAAGAGAGAGAGAGAGAGAGAGAGAGAGAGAGAGAAAGAGAGAAGAGAGAGAGGCAGAGAGAGAGAGAGAGAGAGAGAGAGAGAGAGAGAGAGAGAGAGAGAGAGAGAAAGGAGAGGGAAAGAGCACATAAAAACGTCAAGGACGACAATTATTATTGTGGAGGCATTGACGATTGTGATGATGAAAACTGCAATGATGGTGCAGCCGGTGATTATGACACAGATTGAAATTCTAATAATTTAAGTAATGCGTTGGTTAGCTATGTTAACCGTGTCTGTTTTTAACAAGCGTGTAAATTAAGGTACAGCAGGTTACAAAATCATTTTTTACTCCATAAACATGACTAATAGACATGACGTAAGTTGCAGTTTTATATCTGAGGATATTACTGATGGTCGGTTCTACGTTTTTCATATTTTTCGTTTCTTTATATTCCCTTCAACTTGATTCATCAATTTGATCGAATGCCTCAGGAATAATTACTGCTGATGAATTATAAATTTCTTAGAGCTCGCCAAGATACGCTTGCCCAGTTTTACTCCGACTGGCACCACTGAATGCTTCAGTGAATCAAGGTTCTTCAAAAATTTCAATCTGTTTAATTGACAGTCAGAGGGTAGATCTTTAAAGGAAAACCGCACCGAGTCTTAAACTGTAGGCTAACAGAACCTACTCTTTAAAATATTGAAAGGGATCATATTATATTTTCAAAAATGACTTACCTGAAAGAATTATTACCACACAAACACAATTTCGCGTTCGCGCCACTAGTTCTTCGCTGCTTTACATGCATTTCGTCGCTCGATAGTTCAACGGGCACTAGCTCATGCATTTCGGAAACGCGTTGCATAAAAACAGGTGCAGTACCTCTCAGTTCAGAAGTGTTCGTTTCTGAAGTAGTGCACATGTTCGGGAGCTCGTGCGTAACGAGCACAGCGGTAAATTTGAAATTTGAATTTTTATCTTAAAACTTGCCTAGTTTTAGTACAACACATATCTTACAGTAGTGCTGTACTTCAATTTTCGCTTTTGCAAACCGTGCAACACGCTCATGGAATGTGTGCTGCTACAAATTATGTTCGCTTGTGACGTCATCACTAGTTGTGCTCGCCCGCCGTTAATTAATTTTTTATCTTATTGTTTAATTGACAGAAACGCTTTGACATTATTATTGGTGTTAAAATGTGTACTTTTTACGGGACTTGAAAATGGGGTGGAAAATGAAAAATCCTCCAGTTTTTCTTTAAGGGAGCTGGTACTGCAAGTTAACTTCTACCAACTCACGAGTTTCCTACCAGGCCTCTTTCATGCTTTTACCGGATTTGTTCCCGTATCTATAAATTATGCAAATTTCTCCTATGTCGTTTCGGTTTTAATGTAGAGTTATGGAACAAACACAAACTATCAGGAAACATAACTGATGCAAAAAAATTGTCTTAGGATTATAATTTTGATTTTAATCAAGGAAGTTAGGTAACAATTGGATATTAGTCTGCAGTCTGAATTTTCGCCATTCAGAATCTTCTAATATGCAGATGGAAAAATTCTAATAACGTCGTTGACAGCAACGTGACCTTCAAGCTTCAGAGAGGAATGAACGTCACGTTTCACCAGTTTTACCCACTCTGATATCTCTATAATCACTATTATACTCTGCTCCACTTACTGCTCTCACGACCAATAATTCTGTCCCACAATTCCACCAATGCCACCGCTCCACCAATGTCAATGCTAATCGCGTCACGAAGCCATCGTTGCATTGACTGATTCAGTGCCTAACGCTGCTAGTCCCCAACGCATGACAAACTAAATACGACAGAAGCCCAGCGTCTCCTAACTCTTCTATAGTCTGAGCACGTAGGCAACATTATGATCTGTTAGCGCTGACAGTAGAAATTAACTATGACCGTTAAACGTGTTGCTACTGTGTGCCCAGTATGTAATAATGTCTACCGAACTTCATTGATTGTGGAAAGTCAAGCGGCGAGGTGGTTTTATGAAAGACCTACGCTCGCTTAGTGCACTGTAAGACATGAAATTTTAGCTTTATGGACAAGTTTATGTGCTTACCAGCTGTAAGAATTATGGCTTTACTGGGTGGGCGGTTATAGAGAAGTTTACAACTCAAATTTCTGAGAAAAATGGTTTCATGCGGGGCAGGATTTTGATTTTGTAGGCCCCTGAGCCATAGATACTGTGAAGCCCGAGTCCCCAGTTGACAACTAACAAAAGCATGAATGTTGGATTTTCAAATCAGTTTATTCAACTTCTTCAACATAATGCCAACATTGGACCCACATAAATAAGTGCAAGTCTAACTCAACGAAAAGAAAAGAGATATTCTGATATTTACTAAATTAAAATAAGTTTTTAAAATATTAAATATAATACGTTCAAATTACAATAAATAAATTGCTGGTATTTTAACGTATATCATAAAATATACTGTTTTACTAGCACTAATTAACTTTTGTTCACCTATGGACTCTTTAAAGCTACTAAAAATCTACGTATTTATACTGTAACTAGAGACATTTCTCTTTAATTTCAGTATTGCGTACTTTGTTGTTAAATGTAATTTTAACTGTTTAGCTATAACTAGAAACATTTATCTTCAATAGTAGTGTTATGGTCTTTTCGAAATTATAATTGTAACTGCAATGTTTGACCGCCATAAACACATAATAGCACAGCATTGGAAATAAGAAAATATTAGCTTTTTAACAATGAGTTGGAATAATGGACAAGAAAACAATTCCAGTGTATTATTATACAGTGTTTTAATTAATTGACTCCTTTTTGAAGAGATAATTCAGCATACTGCTACTCTCATTCTGTAGTAACTTTTCACAGAAAATTAATTTCACTTAATCACTGGAGGCCCTCGGCTAGCGGAGGCTCCTGGGCTGCAGACCATGCTTTAAACCGACAATGGCTTCATTGAGCAGTAGCTGTCGTTGATTAGTTGTAACAATTAAAGTTTAACGTTATCATTTTAATTTATGCTCTCAAGCTATGAAAGGTGCCGACATACCTCTTTTTTTATGATTTCTGATTTGCACTGTGTTTTGAATTTTGCCATTTATTTTCAAATTTATTAGGCGTATTCTGCCAGTAGTGAATCATTCCAATTCACACTTTTATCTTTATTGGTCTAATTGTAGACATTTGCAGTATCATAATAAAATTGTAAAATCAAATTTCTAATGAATGATAACATTTTTCATTCTCTCAGCGGTTCAAACAGCCTCAAAACTAATATACACCTTCTTGTAACTTTGACTGAATTAAAGGAAGACGGGATGATTTTTCATATACTATCCTATTTTCAAGTCCGATAAAACGTATACATTTTAACACAATTAATACTGTAAAAGCGTTTTTGATACCAAATAATAGATTAAAAACTTAATTAACGGCGTTCGAGTCCAACTATTGATGACATCACAAACTAACATAATTTCAACAGCAAAAACATTCCACGAGCATGTTGCACGTGTTTGCGAAAACGAAAATTGAAGTACAATGCTACTGTAAGATATTCAGTGTGTTGTACTAAAACTAGGCAAGTTTTAACATAAAAATTCAAATTTTAAATTTACCGCTGTGCTCATGCATGAGCTGTCGAACATGTGAACTCACAAACTAACACACCTGAACTGAGAGTTACAGCACCTGTTTTTGTGCAATGCATTTGTGAAATGCAGGCGCTAGTGCCCGTCTAACTAGCGAATGGCGAAATGCTCATGTAACAGGGAAGAACTAGTGGCGCGAACGTGAAATCGTGTTTGTGTGGCAATAATTCTTTCACGTAAGTATTTCCGTAGTATATTTCTTTTCAAAGAAACATTTTTGAGCCGATATTTTAAAGAGTAGATTGTTTTGACCTACAGTTCAACATTGGGTCCGGTTTTGCTTTAAACGAAACCTTAACATTTATTATGGAGGATCAATTACATATATTTTATAGCATTTTAAGAACAATTTTAAAATTAATAAATGTCATTTCTGTCTCTTTATTGTTTTGTTTTTTCTGTTGTATCACATTTGTAAACACAGTACATTAATACAACGCAGTAACACAGTGTAATTGTAACTAATACAATTAACTGTGTTGTATTAATGTACTTTTTTAGGTACGAATATTTACAAATATAATTTGTTACATATTTACAATGTATAATGTACTGTGTGAGACTGTGTTGTATTAATGTATTTCTTGTACGAATAAATAATAAATGTACGAATAAACAATAAATAAAAAACTGCTAATGAAAGAATGCGTTTCGAAATTAACAATGAAATACTTCAGTGTAAAATGTGTAAGCAACTGAGCAACCCGGGCGGTAAAAAAGATAAAAAGTTGATCGGACGAGCGAGAAGTTTGAAATTTTTGAGCGACCTGTCATGGTAGACGAGCGAGAAGTTTGAAATTTTTGAGCGACCTGTCATGGTGGACGACCGAAAAATTTTAAATTTTTGAACGACCTGCATGGCTTCATTGTCGTCGTTTTTGCGACTATTTTTGTGAATTTGCTTCGCGATCGAGTTTGCACACAACGATAAACCGACAAAAAGTCTGTATGACGTCCTAAATTCTCAGCATTTACTGCATTAACGGATGAGTGGATTGTTTGCGTATTGGAGCTTTTCTTTCTCTTTGAGGAAGTAGCAATAGCGGGAATCTTCTAAGGAATGTCCTACAAATCTTGCAAGCATTATGTATACCACTAAAATCTGTGATAACAAATTCTGCTGTTTATTCTATGAAAAAGTCTGTTTACAGGATGTTTATGCCCAATGTTTATCATATTCTCTCTCTCTTTGCAAAAGGAGACCGTCTTTAATGTAGTTCAAGTTACGTTTATTGCCATAAAAACATCTATACATACAATACTGAATTTACATCAGTAAAAATAAACAAAAATAAAAGTGAAAATGAAGGCGTTAGTATGGCTTCCGTACAGAATTTGTCACAATATCTTTCGACGCGTTTCAACGGAAACAGTTCACCCTACTCAACGAACAAATAAGATGTGTATAATTTTTTATCATCGCTAATTTCACATTAAATTTCACTTTAATCAATTTTTTGCTATATGATAATAAACGCTTTATTTTACAAACATAAACACAAGTACATTTAACAAATCAACACTTACATAAACAACACATACAGGAACACGTCCCTACAAATAGAGAGATCTATTTAAGCGTAGTTCATAAAAACATACCATAATTTATAACAAACACATCTACATATATATATCACATATATATATTCTCAGCAAAGTTAATTCATACCTCTTAATTTAGAATCTCGTACAATTGAAATTTTATGCACGTAGCAATCAACAATTTCTTAACATCTACATCTTCACTTTTGTTTAAAAACGCAAACTTATCAATATCACACAGGGATGGGAAATCCGGAAAAATATCTGATATTTGATTTAAGAACGCAGTCCTTTCTTGACAACTTGACAATAAACATTGCATTGCATACTATTTCACATTGCATACTAAAGTGAAATTCATTTTCCGTGTTCCCATTCTTACATAAAGTACATTATATATATATACGCACACACACACACACACACGCACGCACGCACGCACGCACACACACACACATACTGTTAGTAACTTCTGATGGAAGTTATAATAGGTGGATCGATATGATTTACGTTTCAGATCATATCTTGTACAATAGCATGTGCTGTGAGGCGTTGTCAAGTGTACACAAATAGGTTGCCTCGTACACTTAACCTTTGACCTCTTCACAATCATCATCAATCGCTGAAACTGTGAAAAGACTTATTGTACCATATTCTACAATCTTTACTGTGGAAATCTCATAAACTATTACACTTATCACGACCGGAGAAAGCTAAAAATTCAGAAAACCAGGTGTGCCTGTTTGACGACTTCTCTTTCACTTGGCTTCTTCAACTAATATAGGTGCCGCCACCGTTAGTCTTTCACTGGCGAAATTTGTTTCTTCGATGTCAAAGTAATTGTCTGTAACCAAGTCGCAAAAGCTATAAATTTTTAATTAATTAAGGATTTCAGACGACGCTAGACGGTAATAAACATTTATTGTGCTCTAGCTTCGTATTAAAAAAGGCTGAACAGTATTGAACAGTAAAGGCTTATTAGCCCTAGCTAAGCGAGTAATTAGCAAAATTATAAATTAATGGTAAGATTGATATCTCAAAAATGGAATAACAGCACTAGCAAATGCTACAACTCCTTTGTCATGAGGAAAATTTCTCATATTAAGGCAGTTACACCCAAGTTCTTCAGTTCGTTTCACTCAAAGTTTCAGATTTCAAAATCAAGGAAAAATTAAGGTCATTTCATCTTTTACCAGGAATTACTCCTTGAAAATAGAGTACTAGAGGTTAAAGTCTATCAAGTGCTGGTTCTGGATAGTTAAAAATTTCCTGTTTTTAATCGATTTTACACAAGTGATGTTGTACATTGTTACAGTGCAAACAGCGCAGTTACTGAAAACTTTTTTTCAATTTCTTCGTCAATAATCGATTTTTAAGTTATCCAAGATAAGCAAATGCATTTCATAAATAATTTTGCAGAAAAATCCCTTGCAGTTTACGGTCCTGCAGGAGTTAATAAACAACTTATTATGACAGGCGATTATGTCCTAGTCAGTTTTACTATATGACAAAATTCGGATGCATGTCAGCGCCCTTAGACGTTTTTGCCTTGTGCAGCTCTACTTAAATTCACAAATATAATATAACAGTGCTGTACATGTCATTTATGACCAATTTTATTTGAAAATTTTCATTCGATATGATAAAAACAGCGATTATCTAACTTTAGCGTGATTTTCAAAAGTTAACCAAACTTAGGAATAGCGTGTCCCTTATGAAAACTTAGATACGTGATGGCGGGCCTAAATTTGGTTATAGGCCTTTTTACAGGATTACACTTTTTCTAAAATTATACGTTTTTTCTAGGATTATACCTTGACGCTATACCTGAACCAGTACTGGCAGGACAAGCGACTAGCATTTGATGCATCGAATACGTCTAAACTGGTTACTCTACCTGGTGACTTTGCAGAAAAGATCTGGGTGCCAGACACTTTCTTTGCAAATGATAAAAACAGTTTTCTGCATGACGTCACAGAAAAGAACAAAATGATTCGACTGTATGGAGACGGAACGATAGAATATGGAATGAGGCAAGTGACTCTTTAATTGTAGATCAGGCTGCATCATGGCGCGTTCAGATGGTGCGTTTCAGACGCGAGTTTTTTCTCTGACAGCAAACTCGCTAGTGTGAACTGGTTTGCGAGTTACTGTCAGCAAGTTATTGCAAAGTCTCCGAAAGTTGAAGCTAGTTGATTTCCTTACCAGTTACTGTCTAGTGTGAATGCCTCGAATTTCTTGCAGTGAACTCACGCTTACTGTCGTCAAGTAACTCACAGCAAGTTTTACTGTCTAGTCTGAACACGCTTGTGAGTTACTTTACGAGTTAACTTGGCGAGAAAAACTCGCTAGTCTGAACTCGCCGTTAGGTTAGGTTCTGGGTAGAGTAGGACTTTGATAAAGATAGGAAAGGTTGGTTGAATTAGTTGGATTAGGATGGGTTCGCCTGGAACTTCAGTGGGTTAATTTAGGTTTGGATTGAGTAGTGTTGGATTGTTCTTGGATTGGGCGTGTTTATGACTGGGTTGAATAATGTTGGATTGCGTCAGTTTAGGATTGGGTTGAGTAGTGTTGGATTATCCCTGGATTGGTTCAGTTTAGGATGGGGTTGAGTAGGGTTAGATTGTTGTTGGATGGGGTTGAGTGTTAGATTGGTCTTTGATTTTTACACTGGGATCAGAATGAGGTAAGGAGAAACTTTTTGCAGGTCATAAAATTAAATTAAAAGCGTTCCACTTGAATATCAAAGTAATTTTTGAAGATAACCTGGCCGACCGTTATCATCACAATCACTAGTTCACTAAAGTGTGCTTCTGTGATTAATCTAAACCTTTTTACTTAGCCAGAGGTTTTTTTGCAAGCTGTATGACGTGCTCGACCAATAGACCAAAATAACTAAAACAAACATTTTTACAGGTTTACGACCACACTAGCGTGTATGATGGATCTTCACGATTATCCACTAGATGTACAAACTTGTACAGTTGAGATAGAAAGCTGTATGTATAAAATAGAAATAATTCAGTATGAAACGCATACAGTGGAGGATCTACATTGAAACAAATGAAGCTTACCTCAGGGGTTTAGCTTACTTACTTCAGGGCCACAAATCCAATGGGTTTTAATGACTATAAAAAAGAATGACTAAATAGCCCTAACTTTTTAAAGTTTTTATTTTAAATTGTTTCTTAAAATGACATTACAAGGAAGCTGTCACATGACAAAACTACTCTTAAAGGACAAGAAAAGGAGAACCTGAAATAGGGTTCAGAAAATTTATGCGTATATCGTACGAATTTCATGCGTATATCGTACTCGCGTTGAAAGGATTTTTTGTTTGTTTTCATTTTAAATCTCCCGCAAAACTGTTCTGACCGCGTCATTACATGACGTCATACACGAGCAACGTGAATCAAATCTATATTACGTAGCATTTCGCTCGCCTGCCGGAAGGACTTATGTAACCAGAAATAATAATTTAAAATGTTCGTGCCAATTAGCAAATTGTCGCTGGCTCGCCCTCCAGGGTGCGCCACTCTCTAACCAAAAAACGAATATTTTAATCTTATTGACAAGATACAGTAATTTAAAATTTTATTTACAGTTAGTAACATGTGTGTTACGAATGTTCTGATTATTTTTTCAAACTTCACGCAATGTTATCTAAACTAGTTTCAAACGACCTATCATTAAAATTTACTTCACCTAACGGTCTTCGCGGGACTTTACAAGTCTCATACACGTCACTGCCAACGCAAGCCACACATGCAAAATGGCAATATGTAAGTGATATAAAAGTTTAAGACGAATCTTTATGTAAAAGCTTCTAGAAAAAAGCAGAAGAGAGTATCTTGTAAAAATGCGCTTCATACGTTAAGTAACTCATGGATGTATAAAAAATAATGTAAGATAACAAAGTTTTGCCCTCGTTTTTTCTGATTTTTGCTGGTTTCGAAAAGGCCATCGCAAGAGTAAAAACTCCCAGGCCTTCAAAATGTAGATCCGCCACTGAACGAATGACAGTTTTTGTGAAATTTAAACTAAGACTGCCAATTTAAACTAGAATTACCAAACAGCTTAACACATAATGAAATACTGTCGGCTGCAACTCTTTTATTCGCTTGTAACTCACTTTTAACTACTTTGGTCGCTACCAGAATTTTACGTTTTTTTAGGACTTTTAAAAACACAAAATAGCGCAAGTGAATAATTTTCAATTTAGAACCACTTACACGACTGCTAATACTGTCTTCTCAATCATTCGTTTTATAAAGGTGCAATAACTTTTATTAGTTGCGTAATATTACTGCAGGTGGCACAGATATTGGAAATATAAACTCGGCTCACGCAGTTGCAGTACATACAAAACGTGGCGTCATCTAGTTAAGAAAGTGGAAGAACTAAACAACATGCGTGTTCTTATTGATAATAGTAAATACATTACATTTGATGTAGATGGATACACAACCAAAGATGTGGACATGGACTGGAAGAAGCACTCGGCTGTGCAAGGCGTCGACACTGTGGAACTTCCACAATTTGAAATTGTTAATTATCGTACAGACATAAAACTAGAGACGTTAGCAACAGGTAAGTGGATGGTTCGAAATTAAATTCTACGGGTCTCGATCTCTGGAAAGCAGTGAAACAATTAAAATATTAACTGTTTTATTTAAAAAATAGTGCCAACTGAATAAAAGTTATCTCGTGCCGACGTTTAAAGTTTTCATTGCTGTTAAAATTGAAAAAGTAACTCAGACGTTGTGATCAGAGAGGTTTCTTTGATGTACGTAGCATACTTTCGGTAATTTTCCAGACAATCGAAGTCCTGATTAATTGGATTTTATATTTGACCGGTTGTCATGAATTTGCGCACCATCGTACAAAATTAATTGAATAATCACTAGCTAAATCTGAGTTGACCTCACAGTTGTAACAGATTCTGTGCATTTTGTATGGAGCAGCATTATGGCTACTGTGTAAAATTTACACACCAGGGACGATCATGTTCATCTAACTTACCTGTCATGTTCATCCATCTTTTTCTAAAAAAGACGAGCAAAAATTTAACCCAGGCTGAACGTGAGCCTTGTTGTCTTGTTGCTATGGTTACTAAGGACACGTGAAAACATGAAAATGAAAATAGTGAAAAATTTAACACGTACTCAGTCAGATTCCCACTATCGCTAAAAGTACATTTAGAGTATTATATCTATTATTTTGAACCAGTATTTTTTATACAACGCTGAGCTATGGACGTCTTTATCAGAAATTATTAGAAAAATCATTATTAAATGGGCTGTCAGAATATCCAATGATGGTCTCTATGATGTAGTGAAGAAGAACCGTTGGAGTAAACAAATCCAAATATATAGATTGCATTGGATTGGGCATGTACTAAGATTACCCCCCAAGAGTCTCCTCTTCCTATAGCATTACGAAAAAAATCTTTAAACAACGTAATAACGTAAAAGCAAGCAAAAGATAATGATGATGATGATGATGATGATGAAGATGATGATGATGATGATGATAATGGTGGTGTTGACGGTATAGTGCTGGTGGTGGTGGTGGTGGTGATGGTGATGATGATGATGATGATGATGATGATGATGATGATGATGATGATGATGATGAAGATGATGATGATGATGATGATGATGATGATGATGATGATGATGATGATGATGATGATGATGATGATGATGATAGTGATGATGATGATAGTGATGATGATAGTGGTGATGATGATGATGATGATGATGATGATAATGATGATGGTGGTGATGATGGTGATGATGATGATGATGATGATGATGATGATGATAGTGATGATGATGATAGTGATGATGATAGTGATGATGATGATGATGATGATGATGATGGTGATGATGATGATGATGATGATGATGATGATGATGATGATGATGATGATGATGATGATGATGATGATGATGATGATGATGATGATGATGACGATGATGATGATGATGAGATACTTTTTCATACAAATACTTTGCACCTTCTGGTCCATGTAACTTGTGTTACTCAAGCACAAGTGATTATTATTGTTAAAAATTGTTAAAAATAACATAGATTGCTCAAAATTGGTTTCCATTAGGTGACAGACACCACCAGTAAAAGCTCATAATTAATTGAAATATAAATTATATTTAAGATAAACTTCGGTTAATGCAGATTGCAGCAATAAAATTTAAGTGTCAAAACAGAATTTGAAGTGGGTTTTATTTTTGCAAACGATCTACATAAAAAGATTGGATCTAGGTCGAAATTTTAGAGTACAAGCCGGTTGGCTGATAGTGGTTCGATGGCTGGGGCAGCTCGCCTGGAAGTAATGATGGCATTATATTGCAAAATTCCAAACTTGGCTCTACAATCTTATTATAACTTTAAATGATTAGTAGTTTAAATGATTATGCGAGTTTCAACTACATTACTTTCTCTACCTGAGTTAGTTTTGAAGGCAAGAAATACTAACTTTGAAAGCTCAAGTTTTTGGACCCTTGACAGGTAAGCATGGACACTATGGCAACCAAATTTTTACTGTATAACTAGAACACTCAGAGCGCACGTGCTGCGCATGCTTGGTTGGAATCAGTGATCTCTGAGAAATGGTGTGGAAACAGATAGACAGACAGACAGATAAAAAGTTCAAATTTTGGCTTAGTCAATTTTTAAGCCATCACTTTCATCAAGCATC
>JAQGDQ010000008.1:1535000-1700706 GCA_030141605.1 Tubiluchus corallicola | reverse complement strand
TGCATAGTTTTATCCTGCTTTCATAGTCTATACTTTTTGTGAATATTATTAATATTTGTAATAAGGATCGCACATTAAATTAATAAGTGAATGAAAGACGATTAAGTAGGGCCTGCTGTTGTGCCAAGGTGCAGGTGAGCCCAAATTATTTTTGCTCGATTTTTATGCACATTTCAAATAGCTAAATACAAAATTATTATAAAAATTAATGTAATCAAATAAAAACGTAGCTTTCTAGGTACTGCCATTTTATGCCAAAATATGATTACGTTTTTGTGGTAATTACTTTCAACTGTAGCATTACATTTACAGTTGCTTTCAACTGATGATTTTATATTTACTAACTAACTAATTCAAATTGTATATACTGATTATTGTTTTATACATATTTCTGGTGTTACTCATTATCTATATCCACTTACCTCATATCACTTATTTCGCATATTAATGCAATATATATGCATTATATATATATATATATATATATATATATATATATATATAATACAGTCTAATAAATAATTATATGCGTATAATTAATATTAATTTTTAATTATAGGATTATGAATAATAGCTCTTAATATAAAAACATAGCATTTTTATGCATTTTACTGATGTTCAATCGTATTTTTATGACTAAATGTTAAAAGCATTTTGTAAAAATGACAAAATTATGCTAAAACTAATAAAACACGAAATTTCATTACCAGTTACAGTGTAACCAGTTTTTTTTTATTTTCTCAACGCGAGATGGCAGCACAATTAACTATGAATGGCTTCAGCAAAGACTTGCTCTCGCTTTCGGTTCAGTTCGCGTGTTATGGCTTCCGCAATGCCTTTAGTGAAAGAAAATCTGTCGGCTTAATGCATTATTTAAGAACTAACCTAAATCAGATGAACAAATGAGCTTACATTTTTCGACAGTATTAAAACACAGAATGTTAAGTGTTGTTGGACCTTCATACAGCTGAATGATAGGACCAACGCTAGTCTTCGGTTCAGCCGTGTTCTGGTGCGGGACGTACAGGCTAGTGAACAAATGTTGCAGTAATTGTTCAGCAGAATGGAATTGCCGACTGGTTACTGTGTTACACGCCACCATTGCCGTCAGTCTCTCTGCTTGGTGCTGCTTCATAGAAGGACCTTGGCCGTTCTTACATCCAGGTATGTGTTTTCAACAAAATACAGAAATGGCTATCTCACATATGAAGATAATGAGAGTAATAGAAGGCGTGTTGAAGCTGCATAAAGTGGCGTTTATATAGCATCCGGAATGCGTAATACTGTCGAATAAAAAATCACCCTGTAAAAACTCACTTGGCTATGGCAAAAACTTTCTTAAAAATATGCAAAGGGCTTAATATGAGGAATGAAAATGTTGGTAACCTGGAGCATATAAATTTACGCTACACCAAACAAGAATGTGTCAAATTTCAAGGCTCCCAATGGAGGCGTAGAATATAGGAACCAACTAGATGGCATATATCACTATTTCACATATATCTCATGTATGATACGGAATAGATAAAACTGGTTTATATTGTTTTGGTCAATGCGCCCTTTATTAGACCAGCGTCGTGCGTTATTTTTTCTGCAGTGACTTCCTATTGATTGATATTTCGCTGCCATTCCGCATTCCGCCTTCCGCTGCCATTCGCATTCCGGATGCTACATAAACGCCACTTTAGTAATACAAACACATAATACAAAAGACGTACACTCTCTGTGTTTATACAGAAGCTTTACAATCATCTAGAGAAAGATCATAGGCTACATTTTGCTTTAGTTAATAAATATAAAGCAGTAAGCGTTAATAATGTGTTACCCTCGACTGTACAACAATTTTAAGCAGTTAATGTAATAATGCGTTGCCCACGAATGTACAACAATTTTAAGCAGTTAATGTAATAATTCATTTCATTTCCCACGACTGTACAACAATTTTAAGCAGTTAATGTAGCAATACGTTGACCATGACTGCACAACAATTTTAAGCAGTTAATGTAACAATACGTTACCCACGACTATATAACAATTTTTAGGAGTTAATGTAATAATACGTTACCCACGACTATACAACAATTTTAAGCAGTTAATAGTAATATACTACCCACGACTATACAACAATTTCAAGCAGTTAATGCAATAATACGTTACCCACTACTATACAACAATTTTAAGCAGTTAATGTAATAATACGTTACCCATGACTGTACAACAATTTTTCTTTTTTAGGGTCACCAAACACGAGGCTGCAAGTGGTCACTCTATGTAATTGTATTGGATATTTTTTGTTTGACTTTGTCTGGTGCCTTTACATGAACACAGAAGGTATTCGAAGTTCTTCCACTCATTCTGTCGTTTGTTCTTTCAATCGCTCATTCATTCGTTCATTCATTCGTTCGTTCGTTCGTTCGTTCGTTCGCTCGTTCGTTCGTTCGTTCGTTCGTTCGTTCGTTCATTCATTCATTCATTCATTCTTTCTTTCTTTCTTTCTTTCTTTCTTTCTTTCTTTCTTTCTTTCTTTCTTTCTTTCTTTCTTTCTTTCTTTCTTTCATTCTCATCTTTCTTTTTGGAAACTTCCATCTGTTTGCACTTTCTTCTGAAATACGTTGAGCTCATTATGAAGTTCGCATCCTTTTATTTCTACAAATCCCCACACAGAGTCATATCTCGAATTGTTTTTTCCTACGTGTGGGCCTAGGTCTCGTGCGACCTTACGTGACCTTCTTGACCGAATTTTGGCCTCAAGTGATACCGTCATAGAAATACAGGATTAATCGTTGAATTGTTGTATCTAGTTCATGTACTACCGGACAGAGACAAAACAACATTAAAGCTTTACATGGGCCAGCACCACCTATTTACTAGAAAAACTTACATTACGCCAAAACTTGTCTACATGCCTACTTGTATAGACACAAACTTTTTATTTTTTGTAACAAATACAGTAGTAGTTTTTGTAAGAAAGTGTTCTCACTACACACATCATATAATTTCTTTCTACAACTAAGCCAAATTTTCAAAACGCAGTGCCACTGATTAAAATTATATATCTCGATAATTTTATAAGATATTCATGATTTGAACTTTTATATATATTTAGTTTCTGACCTCTGAAGGACATCAGATTATTGAACTTCTAGCAAAGTAGTCAAGTGCTCTGTCCATGCGACAATTTACTTGTATATTATACACTGAACAAAAAACATAATAAAATGGAAGCTTCCAACTAAGCACAAAAACGTATCACATACAAGTGTTGGCACTCCACCAAGCAAAATCAACTAAGATGTGTATGTAGATAAAAAAGTTAATAAACTAACATTATATATTACTTCGTTCAAAGCTAAGAAACGCTAGACCTTATATATTGAGTAGCGCACAGAGAAAACGTGCCTAAGTTTAGACTGCAACAATATAGAAATCAAGTACTCTGCAAAGTTGAAATTTCACAGCGTGATACCACAATACAATGTTCCCTCACTTATCGCGGGTGTTCCGTTCCAGGGCTACCCGCGATAAGTGAATTTCCGCCAAGTAGGGACGCCATACATTATCTGGTTGGTCGCTTTCCATCAATCAACCAATCGTGTGTTGTGTACAATCTCACGTCGGCAAGTAGCATCTCAAGCGGGCGCAAGTACTACATTTCGTTTATGGTGTGTATTCATCCGCCGAATAAATACACTGTTTACTGTAAACGGTATTTTTTTATGATTTATAATATTCTTTTAATGTTAGAATTAAAATTTTTAATATATTTTTATACATTTTGTGATTTTTTATGCAAAATTCATCAAATCTATACATTACTGTACAATACGTACTGCACATGTGCAAAAATACGTTAACATTAACTTTTGTCTGTAAAAGCTACAAAGTTTACATCATGGTCTTCACCATAGAAAATTAAATACTGATAAAGAAACGTTGTCAAGAAAAGTGGGATTAATTCTATGAACTACAGTATCTGAATTCTGGAATTTCCAGAGAAGTGCTCGGTGACCGCACAGAGCCAGTTGACTTTGATATAGAGGGAATAAGGGTAAAAATTGTTGAGCGCTGGGACCAAATACCCCCTTTAACAAACTGTGTCAGCTGTTGTATGAAATGCCTTCGTCTAATTTTCAATGAAAATGTTGGACACATAGAGCACTTACTGTAAATTTTAATGACAATGACACATGAAATTTATTCCGACATTTTTTGACTTGTTGTTTTAAAACTTGTGTACTTCTGTACCTGGGTATATTTAAAGGTATGGCTTACAATTTTTGGTGTTTATACACAAGCGACTGTAACATCAGTCTAGCAATTTCCAAGTGATTCATTGTTGCCTTCTTATGATAATAGTGTTCAAACTTTAGCACATTTACTTTGTGACACCTGATGTATAGAGACACGAACCTACTAACTTGTATAGTCTATCTGACATGTCAATAAATGACTCATAAATATCACAGAAAAGGTTACAGCACATACAGTTGCACAAAAATGGATTCCTAGATTAAGTCTGCAGTTAGGCCTATAATAGCTACTTGATAACATTATGAACCACTTTTCCATGCTTGTATGCGCTTTCACGTACGTTAAGTAAAGTAGAGGGCGCTATTACTATCCTCTAATAAAAGCCGTTATTATTCACCATTCTGCCAGTTTGGCGACTTTTTTTCTACGTTAAAAGCTGAAAATGTTTTTGTGTTTCTGTTTAACTACACATATTGATGATCTCTCTGTTTACGTTGAGGATGTTCAACAATACTGTTTCCTTCACTGTCTAAAGATCTGATAATCTTGGACCAACAATTTTTTTGAACATATTTATGTATTTCCCGTAGGCATAGACGGCAATGTTAACCATGAAAATCCAAGAAATGGTATAAATCACAACTCCGCCCATTTTCACAGACATGTATGGCTTCGGATGTTGCAGGTGTGCAATCAAAAGCTTTGTGCCAACACCTGTGCGCAAGGCGGCAAAACTACAAAGAAAGACAAAGTCATTAATTTCGTATAAGATTGATCCTTTGCGTCCGGTTGCCCGTAGAAACCAGCGTAGTTGAAGTAGAGGGTTAGTTAGCTCTGCACCGAATATTGTAGCAGTTACCTCTATTGCTGAAACATCGATGTAGATGCACCAGGATAATCCAAAGATGCTGACTAAATGATGTAGTAACATTATTGGTCCTGAAAAATGAACAAAAGTTGTAGTTACATTGAAGACCAGTTCTGTTGCATACTCGACAAATTCATGGAAAGAAGAGTTTTTAAATTCTTTATAACAAGTACAATAACCGTTTCATAAACAACCCAATAAATAATAATTTTTTTAAAATTTTTATATATTTCCCAATGAAGACTGGTAGCTAGCAGTAGAAACGCTGGATTTTTTTTATAAAAGTTTTATAAAATTTATCACGAAAAGAAATTTATAATTTACAAAAATTACTGACGTGTTTGTACATTTTTAAATGCAGCTCATAAGTCACAGTCTATACAGCCTAATATAAGAGCTCACATTTTTGGGAACAACATGTCAGCTATTTTGTATATAAAATTTTTCTTCATAATTTTGCTGTTTTGCTGACTATATACAATGTATAAAAACCTTATAGTCTATGAGTTGCCTATAATGGTCGGTGCCACAGAGTGTCAATTAAAGCGTTACGAACGCCATTTTTCCCCTTTCACATGATAAACAAAGCAATTTCTTCAAATGAATAGTATTGCATCAGAAATGATATAACTCAAATGTTATATGTATTGACATTATACAGGTATACGTGGAAAATTCTTCACAAAAAATTATAGTGTTATAACTTATAACTTACAATAAATTATAACTTATAGTTTATAAGCGCTGTTAGCAAAAGCAAATACACCTACAGAAAAATAGTACAAAAGATAAAACTTAATTACTATCTAAATTGCGAAAGTAAGAGACAAACTGGTTAAAAATAATTTATTTAAAATATATATTTAAACTTTTGTAAAAAAATGAAATAAGAAAAACACTGAATAAACAAACGAAAGAAAGAAAGAAAGAAAGAAAGAAAGAAAGAAAGAAAGAAAGAAAGAAAGAAAGAAAGAAAGAAAGAAAGAAAGAAAGAAAGAAAGAAAGAAAGAATGAATGAATGAATGAATGAATGAACGAACGAACGAACGAACGAACGAACGAACGAGCGAACGAACGAACGAACGAACGAACGAATGAATGAGCGATTGAAAGAACAAACGACAGAATGAGTGGAAGAACTTCGAATACCTTCTGTGTTCATGTAAAGGCACCAGACAAAGTCAAACAAAAAATATCCAATACAATTACATAGAGTGACCACTTGCAGCCTCGTGTTTGGTGACCCTAAAAAAGAAAAATTGTTGTACAGTCATGGGTAACGTATTATTACATTAACTGCTTAAAATTGTTGTATAGTAGTGGGTAACGTATTATTGCATTAACTGCTTGAAATTGTTGTATAGTCGTGGGTAGTATATTACTATTAACTGCTTAAAATTGTTGTATAGTCGTGGGTAACGTATTATTACATTAACTCCTAAAAATTGTTATATAGTCGTGGGTAACGTATTGTTACATTAACTGCTTAAAATTGTTGTGCAGTCATGGTCAACGTATTGCTACATTAACTGCTTAAAATTGTTGTACAGTCGTGGGAAATGAAATGAATTATTACATTAACTGCTTAAAATTGTTGTACATTCGTGGGCAACGCATTATTACATTAACTGCTTAAAATTGTTGTACAGTCGAGGGTAACACATTATTAACGCTTACTGCTTTATATTTATTAACTAAAGCAAAATGTAGCCTATGATCTTTCTCTAGATGATTGTAAAGCTTCTGTATAAACACAGAGAGTGTACGTCTTTTGTATTATGTGTTTGTATTACTAAAGTGGCGTTTATGTAGCATCCGGAATGCGAATGGCAGCGGAAGGCGGAATGCGGAATGGCAGCGAAATATCAATCAATAGGAAGTCACTGCAGAAAAAATAACGCACGACGCTGGTCTAATAAAGGGCGCATTGACCAAAACAATATAAACCAGTTTTATCTATTCCGTATCATACATGAGATATATGTGAAATAGTGATATATGCCATCTAGTTGGTTCCTATATTCTACGCCTCCATTGGGAGCCTTGAAATTTGACACATTCTTGTTTGGTGTAGCGTAAATTTATATGCTCCAGGTTACCAACATTTTCATTCCTCATATTAAGCCCTTTGCATATTTTTAAGAAAGTTTTTGCCATAGCCAAGTGAGTTTTTACAGGGTGATTTTTTATTCGACAGTATTACGCATTCCGGATGCTATATAAACGCCACTTTATGCAGCTTCAACACGCCTTCTATTACTCTCATTATCTTCATATGTGAGATAGCCATTTCTGTATTTTGTTGAAAACACATACCTGGATGTAAGAACGGCCAAGGTCCTTCTATGAAGCAGCACCAAGCAGAGAGACTGACGGCAATGGTGGCGTGTAACACAGTAACCAGTCGGCAATTCCATTCTGCTGAACAATTACTGCAACATTTGTTCACTAGCCTGTACGTCCCGCACCAGAACACGGCTGAACCGAAGACTAGCGTTGGTCCTATCATTCAGCTGTATGAAGGTCCAACAACACTTAACATTCTGTGTTTTAATACTGTCGAAAAATGTAAGCTCATTTGTTCATCTGATTTAGGTTAGTTCTTAAATAATGCATTAAGCCGACAGATTTTCTTTCACTAAAGGCATTGCGGAAGCCATAACACGCGAACTGAACCGAAAGCGAGAGCAAGTCTTTGCTGAAGCCATTCATAGTTAATTGTGCTGCCATCTCGCGTTGAGAAAATAAAAAAAAACTGGTTACACTGTAACTGGTAATGAAATTTCGTGTTTTATTAGTTTTAGCATAATTTTGTCATTTTTACAAAATGCTTTTAACATTTAGTCATAAAAATACGATTGAACATCAGTAAAATGCATAAAAATGCTATGTTTTTATATTAAGAGCTATTATTCATAATCCTATAATTAAAAATTAATATTAATTATACGCATATAATTATTTATTAGACTGTATTATATATATATATATATATATATATATATATATATATATAATGCATATATATTGCATTAATATGCGAAATAAGTGATATGAGGTAAGTGGATATAGATAATGAGTAACACCAGAAATATGTATAAAACAATAATCAGTATATACAATTTGAATTAGTTAGTTAGTAAATATAAAATCATCAGTTGAAAGCAACTGTAAATGTAATGCTACAGTTGAAAGTAATTACCACAAAAACGTAATCATATTTTGGCATAAAATGGCAGTACCTAGAAAGCTACGTTTTTATTTGATTACATTAATTTTTATAATAATTTTGTATTTAGCTATTTGAAATGTGCATAAAAATCGAGCAAAAATAATTTGGGCTCACCTGCACCTTGGCACAACAGCAGGCCCTACTTAATCGTCTTTCATTCACTTATTAATTTAATGTGCGATCCTTATTACAAATATTAATAATATTCACAAAAAGTATAGACTATGAAAGCAGGATAAAACTATGCAGCACAGAATAAGTTTTCTGATAAAAAGAGCGAATTAAAACATAAGAGATAAAAGCACAAAGAAACAAGGCTACTTTCAGGTGCCTGCTAAAAGATAAATGATTGATAATATTTACATCTTATAAACCTTTTTTTAAAGATTTTGCTACTCTGAGCACAGACCAAGGCACTGCTGGTTTAAACTGTATTTATCAGTACAACAATGATTAGAATGGATACATACATGATCAAGTATAATTATAGAACTGTACTAAGTGATCAGCTAACAGCTAACAGCTAACAGCAACCTAGATAAAAGCCTCTTGCGTATATGTATGTAAGTTTTTGATGAAACTAAAATTATACCAGCCAGTGACAAGAAGAAAAACATGTGCAAAGAAAAAGAATGGCGAGAATTAGTTGGGAAAGGACGATGGAATGATATGATACACGAAACAATGAAGTGGATGATTAACGATCCTCGGATAATCGGCAGACAAGAGAAAAATCGCATCGCATTGATTGCCATATATTACAGAGAAGATTATCAAAATTCATTGCTAGTTGGGGCACCTGACAGAATCTGGGAATTGATTCCAGATATTAATTATTCTGTTTAAATTTTTTTTTAAACAATCAAGTATTTACTACGTATTTACTACGCGGTTACAGTGGTGACTGTTGCTTATATTAGATAAAAGTGCCTTGCTAAAAATGCGTATTTACCAGGCAGCAAAAACTTCGAATTTCATCTGAAATAATCGTTAATTTCACGCAATTGTTATCGCGCAATTAATCGTAATTACGATATTAAAATCGTAGTCCGTAGATACATTTTTCTGGTTCACCGAGCGTCATGACAATGGTCAACACAGCAGCACAGTCCCTTCAATTACGGCATGTAGCCAAGCGCACCGTGGAACGGAACACCGGAAAAACTGCCTCTAGAACTCTTACTGCTGTCACTGAGGCATCCTGTCTCAAGAATGGTTTCTGTCACCGCCTCCATTTCTTCTTCATTGGCTACTGTCACATCAGGTATAACCTGCTGAAAAGGAGCACGCTTGTATGGCGGAGAAAATAAGCTTCGCCTTGCTTTGTTGCTTTTAGGATTCTGATTTTCGTGTAGTGAAGAATTTGTAGACACTGACAGTATTTCTGCTTCCTCTGTCGTTTCTCTGTACTTGATTTTTTCATTTTTTCTTCCTACAACCTGATCCAGGCTGTCAAGCTGGTCTTTTCTTGATGAGTAAGACCAATTACATAGATTCACTGGACTATAGTGGACATTCTCTTTCTTGTTTTCCTTGCCGCGCATGAGCAGTGTTAACGCTTGTTGGATGCTCTTGTCAACGATGTTGGACGGAGCCAAAGGAGCTTTTCTCTTTTTCTTTTTCTTCTTGCTGTTCAACTCCGCAGCAAACGTCTCCTCTGCATCTGCATCGCTTGTGCTCGCATGCGACGCGGCCCGCTTGAAGTGTTGGTTAATTTCCGAAGGATCAAAGAACGGATATACCTTCACGCCACCTGTTGGAACTTTTTTATTAGTCGTGTAGTCAATCTCAGCGACGCCAGTTGTTCGGGGCAACGAATTCTTACTGGCATTTGGAGAGAAAAATGTGCCTATTTCGTACGCTTGATAGGTGTCCTTTTCTCCCTCGTTTCCCGGTAGATACGTACGTCTATAGAATTGTTTTGAAACCTGCAAGCTATCACTTGTTAATGTTCTTACGGACATTGCATTTTCTTTATGGGTGTGGCTTTGACACCAACTAGAGTCATTATCATCAATAGTCTGCACAGCTTTGTTGCACGTTTTTGCCATTGCTGTGTAGATTTTATCATCAGAAGGGGGACTCGCAGAAGCCATTTGTCGAGATGGACAACGTTGTCTTTCTTGTGTTGATTTTCCCGTAGCTCTTTCCTGCTTTATTTGCTGAATCGCGCTTTGTTGGTAGTCACTCATTGACTTCCAGAATTGCCCAGTTTCATGTTTTGGAAATCTATAACAAGACTTAGTGTTAAACATATTTTCCGGTTTAATTTGTCTCTTCACCTTTTTTGTTTTCTCTATGGTCAAAAAATCAACCCGTTTTATTTGCGCACTATCAGCTTGATCATTCATTTTTGGAAAAACTACCACCGCTGGGCTCTCTTGTTTATTTGGTTCTTTAGACTTTTTCTCTTTGAACATCGCTCTAGTCTCTTGCAACATTCTTTCGACCACACCGCTCTTGTATTGCTTTTGCGCATGTGCAAGAACACCTACAATGTTAACTGCGTCGCTGTCTCTGCAGCATACAAATCCATAGCAATCCAAGAGTTTATGTCTATCTGTTCGTCTCATAATGCACACAAACATCGCCGGGTGATTGTATTCTGGAAATTTACTAAAACGTTTATCTAGCACTTCAAAAATCCCCAGATCGTCAATCTCACAATCTGGTGGCGTCTCTTTCCCCAAAGCCTCGAAAGCGCCGATAATTTTCATTCCTCTTTCTGTACGACAGGTAAACCTGACAGCGGCAGCGAATGAGACTGTAGTAATAGAATTATACATTTCTCGTACGTCGCCATTGGCATCTCTATATATCATTTTCATTCCTGAATCTGAGACAATGATGCGTCTGTACATGGGCACTCTAGGACCCTGCTGCTGCACATACTGAACGTAGAGTTCTCTCAGGTGAGCCTGAATAGCTGACAGTGCACGGGCTGAGTTCACCATGGGACGAGATCCGATGAATTCCAACTCGAACCTTCGCCGTCCCGGCAGCTCCCGGTTTCTCTCTGTTTCACCTTGATGCTTTTGCAGCTTTCTCAGCATTACGGTTGGCACAAATTCACCTGCAGTACAAATTCACTAATCAAAGTGAAATTTGACACAGTTTTCCATGGCAATAAAAGGGCGTTTCGGACACGTTATTAGTTCATAAAATGATTAAAAACACTGTCTTGGCATATCATAGCAACACCCTACGACACAAAATTTAATAACTTCGTAGAGTAAAGGTTCTGGTTGATGTATTTCACTATAACAGTTAATTGTTAATAATTGTAAAAAATAATTAACTATAAACATAACAATTAAGCGTCATTTGAGTATGAAACTATAATAATTCAGCATTTTGCTTTCTACGTCTTTATATTAGCTTTCTCTTTCTAGCAAACGCAGGGAAAAGTGCTTTAGCATGTCGACTGTGAGTTTTGCACGTCTTAAGTAATGCGTCAGCGGGTTTAGAAGTTATCGCCACTACCAAAATTGTTATGGGCCTATTTGTCAATGCCAGGATGAACGAGGGTGGGGGCAAGTTGACGCAACGCGTCATAACTTAGATTAGAACCATCCACCTACGGCGAATTAGGCTAAAAACTGCATCTGGTTGAAGTGGAAAACAGAGAGGCGTAGAATTTGTTCTAACGTCAACGAAATCATTGATTTTTTCATATATTTTTAATTTTGTAAGTAGCTTCCGACACCCTTTTCGTAAATTTGCCCTCTTCATTGGAAACAATTTCACGGTATTTCGGTGACGGTATTACGAGTGGACCAACGATAATAGAAGCAATTTCGGGTTCATAGCATTAAACTGATTTCCCTTACGCTCTTCCTTGTTTCAGCGCGTAAACCTTTGGTCACGAAAATTGACTCTTGAATTGAAATGCCGTTTGAAACTGCGATTTTGCAATGTGAAACAATGCTTTCAATTTACAAATTGAAATTTTGTCTAAATTAACAAAAATATAATTACATTACGCATGGCAGGTAAATGGAGGGATGGATGGATGCCTAGCTGGATGGATATGGATGGCTGATTGCTGGCTGGATAGATGGATGGATAGATGAATGGATGGATGGACGGACGGACGGACGGACAGGCAGACGGACGGACAGACAGACAGACAGGCAGGCAGACAGACAGACAGACAGACAGACAAACAGGCAGACAGACAGACAGACAGATTGATAAATACATAGATAGACAGACAGACACAGGGAAAGACAGATAGATAGAAAGACAGACAGGTAGGCAGGCAGACAGTAATCAGGCATACAGACAACAGACAGACATATAGATAGATGGATGGATGGATGGATGGATGGATGGATGGATGGATGGATGGATGGATGGATGGATGGATGGATGGATGGATGGATGGATGGATGGATGGATGGATGGATGGATGGATGGATGGATGGATGGATAGATAGATAGATAGATAGATAGATAGATAGATAGATAGATAGATAGATAGATAGATAGATAGATAGATAGATAGATAGATAGATAGATAGATAGATAGATAGATAGATAGATAGATAGATAGATAGATAGATAGATAGATAGATAGATAGATAGATAGATAGATAGATAGATAGATAGATAGATAGATAGATAGATAGATAGATAGACAGACAGACAGAAAGGCTTATCGACTGATAGACACGTAGGCAGGCACTAGGTAAGTAGACTGGTAGGTAGGTAGCTAGGTAGGTAAGTAGGCATGCAGGTAAGCAAATACATAGGCAGATAAGTAGACACACATGTACATAGGAATGAATTGTGAGGGAGGATCGTTCCTCCCAATGTCACCAACATCCCCTTGACATGACATGAGCAAGTTGATGCCCGAACTCAAAAACTCTGACACATTCAAATTAAGTCTTCAGTAAGAGTAAGTTTGTGCTTAGTAAAGATTTGCGGAATTTTAATAAACATTATAACTTGTTGGTTTACTTCATTAGACTGAAATAATATCTGAAATAATACCATATTTATATTTTCTTCGATTTGTATCAGCAGTTTGGTGCTTAGAGCTACCATTAACTGACATCATTTATGCATAGTTGTAGCAGTTGATACGCTTGGCTGCCCGAGAATAACGATATGTATATGAAATGTTAGAAAACAAACTTGTGAACGTTTTATGAAATATTTCTACCTCTTAGTTAGCATACAATGCAGAATAAATTTGATACACTAACGTATAATGTCATCTAGTTTATGTTTTATAATAGTTCAGTTTTTTATTCATCAGTTTGGCAAGCTTAACAAATCTTTTGGAAGAGAAAATGTCTGCAGAATATTTAAAATGCTATTCCTTAGTCATAAAAGGCATTCTTTAGTCATACTACGATAAATGTTTGTTTTATACCTCTCATTACAATTAACTTAATTGCTACCTAAATTTGGTATTGACAAATGTTGACTTTACCTTTATTAATGTCTATTATGTGGAAGTAACATGCTTCTTAATATTTGTTTACTCGTTCACTTTTAGCCGTTTACTGAACGGCTAAAAGACATCTAACAGGCATTATTTTTAATTATTTGTAAATAGGCTAAAACTTATCTGTCTAAAACCTATATTACGTATTTATACAAGCAATGTGTATATAACGCCATGTCAGCAAAATTTGATATGGTTAAGCAAGGCGGCGACGTCTCAAAGAATTATTTTTAACTGTGTATAGTAAACTCTGACCTAAGCAAATCTAAACAAGAACACAGAAATAACCATGGCTCGCTTAATATGTGCCGACGACGTCTATCTTTTGCCCACAACAACAATGAGCTCATTAGGTTATATATTTTTTTCAGTTTCAAATCTAGATAGCACGAAACTATAACCGCCTAAAATGAAGTCAATGTTATTTTCTGGCATAGCACGAGCAGAAAACAACGAAAAGTACCGGATTTTGTTTTCTGTCTGGTAAAGTTAATAACTTTAACTAGGAACTTTCACTCTTGCTCTCATAGACATAGGAATTTTCTTAAGAGAGGCAGAAGGAATTTGCCGTGAAAAATTTTCAAGTTACTGTAATCTGAGTGATTTTCAATAACGTGCCCTATAATCATATAGGATAAGGACAGGCGAAAGTCTTTAAAAAAACAAAATAGTCAGAGTCGGATTTAAATGAAGAGGCCTATAGGCTACTCAACTTGAGAAGCCCCTACACAACCCTCGATGCTCCCCGCCTAATACAGACTCTCAAGAGGCGCAACTTATAATTCTTTCTCTCTCAGAATTCTTCCGCTAAATGCACAAAGGTGACATCGCTATATGCTGCAGTAAATGCTAAAATGTGTAAATGTTAAAATAGACACCGTGAAAAATTTTATGCAAAAATTAAACTTTTCGAATATTTTAAAACAGAAATTAGCACAGACATTTTTAGAAACATGAAATTGTAAGTTTACTTTTACATTCTTTAAAGTAATTGAGCTTAATTGTGGGAAGTATTACTAAAGATGATCGCGTGACAGTGACGTATGACGTATGACTTCTAGACGTTACTTTAAGTTGCGATTACCATCCGCTCAAAAAAATTTTTCAGAACTATAACATAAAATCTTGTGTTTTAGTTCTTCTGAAATCAATCATTTCTATTCCTTCACAATTTGCTCTAGTAATTTTTACAGAGTTCCCTACTGAAGATTTTTCATTCCTCGTCCAAACTACATGGTGTTTATTGCAATATCTAGTAGATTTGTAAATTGAAGAACTCATCAATGTTGTTAGCTTGTGCAAAAATGAAACAGCTCTGGGATTGGAGCGAAATCTGCTTAGATTTCCTTACAGTCTTTTAGCTTTAAGCAGTCGTTTTCGCTGTCACATTGTACTACCGAACGATGCAGGTCAAAAATAGTTGCAGATAGATGCCGCCTCGATCGTAAAACGAGTTGCAGCTGCATTATTTTAGCAGGTATTGAAAGCAGCTTTCCAGTTGAGATACTTTTTTACATCACTTTCTTCGTTGCTTCCGCAAATTTTTACCAAAATATGGCTACTCTGATGAAGTTTTAAATTCTTTATACCAAGAACAATATTTGTTTCATAAATAACCCACTATATAATAAATTTTATTAGAAAATTTAACGTTACTACAGTAAACTAGCAGTGGCCATCAGGAAATAAAGAATTGAGAAAAAAACATAAAACTATGAGCATTCCAAGGAAACCATAATCACAGAGGAAAAACAACAAAGACACACAGTCTATCATTAATGATTAATTAAAGAAGTAATACATTAAGAGATCAAAATGTTCCGTGGAGCAAAACCTTGATTTTGATTAGAATTTTACAGTTAAGGCAGATTCAACTGTGTGGCTTTTAGTGATGTTTCTTGCTGGATATAAAATTTTAGTTGTATTATAATCAAAGCTGTGGTTAATTTCTTTACGTCTACAGCCAACTTACTTTCGCATTTGTTTGGCGTATGTCTTCCGTAGGCTCTCTAATTCGTACTTCTAAATTCTATCGGTTTCCTTAAAATAAGCAATAAACACCATAATATTTTATATTTTTTAAATTATAAGAATTACTGTGTGACAAGACTGAAGTCAATTTGGTAGCATGTTTATGAACCAACCCAATGTTAGCTGCATAAAGTGCTGATTTATACTGTTCTAAACAAGGAGCAAAGGAAACAATCATGTTTTTAATTGTTGTAGCTCACCATTTCGGCGTGAAAGATTATTATTTAACTGAGCAAAATGTTTACTTCTAGGCCACTCAACGATTTTCTGAAAACAAAATTCGTATAATTTAACCTTTTCAAAGTAATAAAAACATGATTGATCACCTGCTAAAAAAATCCATTGGAAATTCATAAAACTCTCAAAACGAAACCAAACCCAACAGAGGATTTGACATTACTTGCAGGACAAAAGAAATAATGAAGAAACGTTGAATTTTTCTAATAAAATTTAAATGAATTTATTATTATTATTACGGGATGTTTATGATGAAACAAAATGGTTCCTCAGGATTTGATCAGTTTTGAGATGTACGTAAGAGCATCTGCTTTGATTTCTTTGTTGTTATTAAACTTCGTTGATAATTATTTTGTTTTTTTTTTAAATTTTCACAACTCTTGGTATCGATTTAGAATTTCTAATAATTTGAGAAAAAGCTTTAAGGCAGGCTAATAGTTTACTATGTATTTCTGAATGAGATGTCTTATTTTAGATCTAAATGAATTTTTGTCAGGTGTTAAACGAGTACGTTAAGTCACACGTGTTTTTCAATAAACTAACTTGGGTCCGCTCTCTTTTGTAAGTGAATTCTCGTTTAATCAGATACAATAACATGATATCAATGTAGTTTTTTATCTAATATCTCAAATGCCACCTGTTGGTTTCTCGAAGGTTTGGACTGGGGATTTTTCGTTTTGATGCTTTATTTGCACGACCAAAGTTTTGGTTATTGGTAAATGAAGTGCAAATCAATCATTTTGGCAATTGCTTTTAAGACATCCAGAAGAACTTTTGCGGCACAGAAATTTTGTTGTAACCAAAATCTTACGTCATGTTGCATGTTGTGTTGTGTTTAGCTTTCGTAGCTTTGTGCTCAGCAGGTAAGAGAAAAAACTTCAAGTTACCACAAACTAAATGTCTGATGAAATCAGACACGTTGCAACAAACAATTATTTATTTTTCAATATTTAGCAGTTTCCGGTATCTAATTTGAAAGTATGACCAGTATTGAGACATCTATTAAAATATATAAAATATAATTGCAACCGAAAAATCAGAAACTATATTACAAAAGTGAATTTCAGTGCTTTATCTATTTTAGTAGATCATTGCCACAAACTAGTAGGCTTCTATTGTTTTGACAGCTAGCAAGTCTTCAAATTTAAATAACGATTGATCACGGCCGGTGACAGGATTTTACGTTTGTAAACAGTTCAAACACACAAATAAATTGTTCTGAGTGCTATTACATTCTTCATTAAAACGACGAAAAGCAATATAAACAAAAATAAAATACAGATAAAATAGAAATTTATTGATGTTGCTAACTGGAACTTATTAATCAGACAGCGTCTCGAAAAATTGTTCACAACATCAATAAAGTTCCATTTCATCTGCATTTTGCGTGGTTTAAATTACTTTAATTACTTTGTGTTAGGCCTAGTATAGCACTGAAAGAAATATTTTGGCAACATATATGTTAATGTACCGAAAATAATTGCTTCACGTTTGTTTAAAGTGGCACCATTTTTATTGCTTTTTAGCCCCTGGACCGGTGCCAGACGACTGCATGTACTGTATTTGCTACGTGGAATCGAATTGTGTAATGCCTGAGCCCATCTGCAAATGGGACGTTTACTCGGAGTCTTGTGGGCCTTACCAAATCAAAGAACCGTACTGGATTGATGGTGGGCGACTGGGTGGAGGTAATCTGTAGCCTTCAGATTTGACAAGCTTTCGACTTTTAGCCCAAGAACTTTTTTGGTGTACATGTAGAAGGAAGTCACGTTGGATCTGATCAGTCAAGTTGCTCACGCTTAGTTGCAAAAACCCAAATTGTATCTAGGTTTTTGTTACATTCTATTTTATTATTTAGTTTTGGTCTAATCCAAGAGAGGGCCGTAGTAGCGTGGTGCAAGTAGGGTCTCTAGGTACAAGATTTTCTGCCATAAAGGTACTTCAGTCTGTCGATTACAACATTAAAAAGATAGCAGGTGGTCGAGCGCGTTAATTTTTCTAAAAGATCAAAGACTAAAACATAATTACACTGAGTCAGTAGTGTTTTCCAGGATAGTTTACATTAATAACGTTATGCTGTTTCATTTTGTCTAAGTGCTAAAATCTGATAGCAGATAATGAACAATTTAGTAAATATATTAATTTAATTAATAAAAGACAACGTTTAATACCGTTTGCAATAAGAAGATATTTCAATGTCTCCTTATTTCAAATTAAGGCAATTAAGGTATTTAAGCTAATCTTCATTTCAATTAGTATTCGTTTACAAGCTCTATTAAAATATGCAAAACACTGAAATACACAGTCTTGCCCAAGATTAATCATTAATCAAGGTTTGTTCATTACTTAAGGTAAAATTAACAAACCTAATTAATGATTAATCTTGGGCAAAACTGCGTATTTCAGTATTTTACATATTTAAATGGAGTTGGTAAATGAATACTAGTTGAAAAGAAGATTGATAGAGTAATGTGAAATGATGTGTGGCCTCGAGAACTGGACACAGGAAGTAGGTTATTCTGTTTCAATAGCAATCTAGTGGAGCAGTTAGTAAATTTGAGATCGTGGCAGCACCTCTCATGCAGCAACTGATTGTTAATTATAACATTAACACTTCGGCATCAATGCATTTACTAGCTCCAAACAAACCGTCTTTGGCACTTGGAGTACAGTAAGAGCGTACACTCTGCGATTAAGATGATCGGGTCGATTCGAGAGAAAAAAGACCTAACAAACAAAGAAGAATGCTGTTACTCATGAATTTTATCTTTTACTGAGAAAATGTATCTCACCCAGTGTGGATTAATTTTCTTCATTGTCAAAATCTTTCAGATTGGAAGTCATGCACAGCAACTTTTGACTGCAGTGAGCGCACAGTGCAGGGCTACATGAGCAGATACGCCACAATTAATATCATCGGATACCCACCAACATGCCACGAATTTTCTCGAATCCACAATGGCGGACCAAACGGATGGTACAATCCCAACACCGAAGCGTACTGGGATAAAATTTTGGCTTGTCTGACTAGTTTAAAGGTTTAACTAATGAGTGATGACGTTTATTTTTGAATTCACACACGTAATAGAATTTCTTAAATTTCAACATCTGAACATATAATCAAATAAGTAAAAAAATAAAGTAATGGTTAATTATAGGTTGTTGCTCTCGTAACTGTTATATTGTTAAATTTAACATAAATGACACTGAAATTATATGCAAAATAATACATAACGTTTTCAAAAAAGAAAATTTTTTGTTGGAAAGAAATGTACTAGCTTAGTTATCAAAATTGAATTGTAAATTTATGCGAACAAAAAATTAGTCTAAACTTCTGCTGCAATATTTTAAGCCTATGATACACCGAGCGTCCAGCGTCTGCAATGGGTGATGAAACCAAAGATTTTTGCAGTTGAGGCTGGCAGCTTTTCCTATTTTTAGCGTCGAACGTTCAGAGTCTATTCCTCAATCAACTAATGATGACTGGGCCTGTGATATTGTATGAACAAATAAACCTAAAAAGAAAAGAGCATTGCAAAAATGACTTTGATCTCGTCCACTTTGTTCTCTGCGAAGATCGTAGAGGTCAACGCCAGACTGTGGAGGCAAAGAAGCCAGCAACCAGACTCTGGATGCTGGAAGCGAGATGGCAGACGCTCGACGGTTTGGTGTAGCTTCGTAGGCTTAAGACACTAAAACAGTGTCCATGTAACCTTTAGCAGACGGCTCGTGCTCAAATACGACTAAAAACCGAGCTGAAATATGAAAGAATTAAGTTGAAGAGAATTTCGGTTCAAGAAGCTGCATGATATTCCAAAATATTCCCGTACGCGTTAACAAAAATAATGCAAAGGCGATAACTTTTAGAGTAGCTCCCATTCTGCCTGCCGGCTCGTTCTAGGTTCACAACCTTCTAAATAGCTCCGCATGACATTCCAGAATATTCTAGCCTATGACTGAACTGTCATGCAGTATTTAGTGCACGCAATAATGTTAACTTTGGACTCACAATAATGATTACCTTTTTTGGTATCTATAAGATAATTACAAGATAAGTAACAACAACAACAACAATTATAATATTATTTGTGTATAATTTTTTAAAATTAGTAATAAATTGTTATTTAAAATCAGTATGTGGACTAACAATTAACATCAACTCAAAAAGTTTTTGTTGACGGCAAATAACGATTTTACGATTACATAATAGAAATTGTTATTGCCCAACTTTTAACCTCAAACAATGCACCAGGCAGGACAACAGCTGGTACCATTTTTATTTTAGAGTCTTTGGTATGACCCGATCGGAAGCTCACGACCTCCTAGACGGAAAGTGGGCGCGATACCATTACATTGTACTGTCTGGTAACAAGCAAAGAAAAGCTACTGAGTACTGAACATTAAACAATCTGTAGATAAAATGACAAGCTGACACGTTGGGTGAGTTTATTCTGTAGCAGCTTCCTTTTTCTCAGACTTTGTGCGATAACACTCAGCTACTGCAAGGGATTTTTTGATAAAAATCTTCAAAAGATGGCGTACACTGAATTTAAGCACTATGCTAATCAGCACCTATTTTACCAAAACATGCCACTGGTCAGTGGTCAGTAGTCAACTGTGCAGACAAGCCTAACCGCCTTTTTGTTCAACACATGAATTTATTGCATTTACACTGGTGTACTGCCACAGCTTTCACACATTTCTAATGAGTTCCCAGGATTAATCTAAATACTGTTGACATACATTACAAAACATCATACATTACATCACGTTGTTACAATACCTTAATTTTTATTTTCACAAGGTTTATATGATAACAGTTGATTTCGCGAGATTTTTATTTAGTTGTTTCATTGTTGATATTTTGTTGCATGGATATTACATATTACATAAACTTATAGATTTAACATAAACCTGTGTAGAGATTACTCTACCTCTATACAAAAATCATAACACCGATGTGGTTTCTCAAAAAATGTTTTATTAATATCAAAAATTCATTTCGTTTAGCATCAATTACTTATTACTGGATTTATTACTATAATTATGTAAGACAGGTGGCTATACAAATTTTTTCATCACCTACTGTGAAACCTTAATTTGCAGATAGCAAAATATAATTAGATTTATACTATATTTACATTCGTTTATCAAAAAAATGATAACCCTGTAAAATTATTTTAATTTAATTAACAGAAGAAACACTAATTTTGCGAGGTCTCCATGTCTAAAGGCACAATATTCGCAGGTGTCATGCACATGGACCAATAGGGTAACATCACCGCTGGTTATATTATGTACATCCGTTAAATAAAACATAATTAAGTGTACACGTAACTTGTTAACCTATGCTACAAATTTACGAAGCTGTTAGCAAAAAGTTTTTGACTGTGTCTGATTATGCGAAAGCACAGTGCACCCAGGTATCGTGTCCTGAACAAGGACCGCCAGGGTAACACAGCTCCACAGGGTCTTCACTCCTACAATGATTCTCAAGAGCCTTGCAATGGTTGATGGGATATGTGCAGCCTACGTCATATGTGGTACCACGGTAGTGCTTGGAGGTGGTCGAGTGACACGAACCAGCCAAGGAGTTAACCTAGTAGAATAAAGTTAAATTTGTTGTAGACAGTAAAAGCAAAATCAAAATTCTTGTTTGCTTTGACTTCACTAATGTCGAAAAGAAACGAAGGCAACGGTTGTTGCAACAATAATTTCATGTTATATAACCTGGACATAGAAAGGAAGTTAACTGCAATATGATCTTGCCGTCTGGTTCGAAGCTGGGCGGCTGTTTCTTTTTGTTTTTGCTTTGCAGATAAATAAATCAAGTTTTAGTACACAGACCAAACGTGTCATTCGTCGACGAATCTGCTATTACGTATATATACCACGACATGTCAGGAGTAAACAGCTGCTGCTACTCGAAAGTAAAATAGGAAACGGGGCAAATCTTGTGAATCGTACAATATTAACAGCAAAAGAAGTCAGAAAGTATTTTAAAGCGGCGTTTATGTAGCATTCGGATGCTGATGCGGAAGCATTTTCCATGCGGAACAGCCTGCTGAAAAAATCAATAGACAATCAATAGAAAAATCAATCAATCAAAATCAACGCATGCGCAGCTGCATAAATGGGTGCTTTGAAAACAATATAAACAGATTTCATCTATTCCGCACCCTCAAAAACGCATCCGCATCCATATGCTACGTAAACGCTACTTAAGTCTCAAAAAAATTATTTTTTCTACCATAGGCTTTCGTCTAAGATCTAGAACTATTAACCGCAGTTAAAACTATGTGAATTTCTTATGCTAATTTTATGGCCAGTTTAAGAATACCATGAACTACCAGACTTTTGATAATTTTCTTCATAACTAAGACCGTACTTACCTGCATAGTCTGCCCGTAAGAATTCCAGAAGTTAGAAGCGTAGTTGTACAGATTTCTCACCATTTTGCCTTGTAGACAAACCTGTCCACCAGGCGAACACCCAACGGAACAGCAATAGCTGATTGTAAAAACAATGAAAAAAAAATCAATAAAGCAAAAGCGACCATGTTTACCTATAAGACAATATTATTTCAAGAACATGATGTTATAATTTCGCCGTTTAGACTTGTTGACTAGTTTAGAAAAGTTTTATACTAACTGCAAAATTGCAGCAGAAAGCTACTATTCCATGGCCTAGTTTGAAACTCTCGGCCAGTATTAATATGTGTTGGACAAATACTAAAGAATATTTATTAATATGGGGGCGAAAAGCTATTTATTTTTGACCTCCATTGTGATGATACTCGTCAGTAAGAAACCATTACACAGTGGTACTGAATACCAGGTGTAAAACGGTCGCTATCGAATGACCTCGTCTGTTCAGTGGGCCGACAGGTGCGCATTTCATCTCAGCACCTGTTCCGTAAAGAAAGTCAGAACGAAGACAATGGATCAGATCTCAAGCGAGTTATTTGCAGTTACTATAATCTGTATCTTCACTTTATTTTACACATTTTGACGTTTTCTGCACAGCTATGCTGTGACACAGCGAATCAATAACCATGCCGTTTCGTAACAATATAATAACGAAAAACATCAGTTTAAACACATAATTTTAAACATTTTGTGGTGCGTGTTAGTATGTTGATAGAAACGTCAGATCAAGTTTGCCGTATACAAATCGGTTTATTCAAAACCGGTCTAAAGAAAGCTGATTTCATTAAAATGATTGCCCACATCTTTAAAATAATTTTTCTACTTAAAAATGGCATTGAATAGACCTGAAGACGGGTACGATTTTTACTGGTTAGATAATTGTATCGATTGTTTTAAATCGCGGCTCTGCTACGACTAAAGATACTAAATAATATACTGTTTAAATAATAACGATACAAAGTAATAAATAATACAAATAAAAATAATACAAAACTGTCATACGCAACGCCTTGATTACTCAGAAGATTAACATTGCAGTGGTTTGCAGCATACCTACAGCAACTCGTCTACCATTTAAGTTTTAAAAAAATCAAATCTAAGCCGATAAAACTAATATATACCTGGACCGTTTTACGGCTAAACCATTACAGGTATCTTTAATGTTATCCAAAACTGCAGCGCCATCATAGGGATTGTTACCTTGTGGGTCAAAATGATCTGGTTTTAGGTAAACTCTGCCTTGATCGTGCATTGAAACTAGGAGGCAGGCATAGTCCCTAGCGACAGGGTCGTCACAGGTACCTAGCAACAGAATTGTGAATTAAAGCAAAAATTACTAGTCAGATGGCATATAACTTGATCAGGTCTGTAATCCAAAAAGATTTTCCAACTTTCTTAAGAACGAGTAAAAATTGTGGTTTGAAAACATTTTTGGTCTATGGTATCATACCTACAGGACCAAGTAAAAACACAAAAATTTTCCATATAACTTCGTAGAAAGTTTTGCTTGCGCATAGAGCTAAAAATTAAGTAAATGAAATAAAAATAAACGTGTCGCTGTATGGATCATTCTATCTCTTTTACTAGCAAAGAAGTTCTAAACCACAAGTAAGCAAAATTATATAAATAAATAACCTGTAAAGGCAGTATAGTGATAACGCAAAAATTAACATTGAATTCATACCACTATTGACCACACAGCATCGAACATTGCTAGCCTGGGTTGGACAGTAGCCACTATGTGTTGTACCAGAACAACTAGTCGAACACGTGCCGCCAATACGAGCACATTCATCCTCCTGATAGACTAAAAATAAACTTGCAAATTTAATTTAGAAGAAGATTAAGCTTAATTTTTAGTCAAATTTAGATCAGTAAAAAATTATTTTTCTATTCTAAAATATAATTTTAATTTACAACGAATTGCAATCATTTAAGAAATACTGTAAGCATTCCACTGGGAGTTTTATATGACTTAAAGTATCCAATGTACGTGATCAAGACAATTCACGAATAATCAAAGGCCTGAAAGTGATGGCAAAAGAGTACTGTTACTTACTTCCGGTGCAACACTTCACATCGTTTGGTTGAGTAGGACATCTACCAGTCAATGACGACCCACGACAGTAGGACTCGTAAGTGCACCAGCCACCTTCTGCTGCACAAGCCGATTCCTGGTAATAAGCTGTAAGAGCAAAAATAATATTTTCCAATACAAGGTATACCAGCAGCAAAAGCATTCTGTCCAGTTTTCTTTACAGTAATCAGCATCCATATTGAATCATACAATTCGAGCTGTTTTGTAAAAAAAATTACAATAAAACCAGATCTTGGTAAGATTCTGGCACTGATATTGCTAACATACTTTGATTGTAAACTAAAATATCGGCATTCATACTCCATTCAACAAGTTATGAATACAGATTAATAAAATTTCAAAATTAAAGCATATTGTTCTGTTCTGTGAAGCACATTGAATATTATAGTCTTTCACAAGAATATCTATTCTATTCAGTTTATTTCATGTGCACATTAACTTTACGTAGGTTATATCTTTGTTGTCCATTTTCTTACCAGGACGAGTTTTATTTCGCAATGGGCAAATTTAGGATGTCTTTACTGTCCATTTTCTTACCTAGACGAGTTTTATTTCACATTGGGCAAATTTAGGATATCTTTACTGTCCATTTTCTTACGTGGACGAGCTTTATTTCACATTGGGCAAATTTAGGATATTGCTATGAATAAATTTATGAATATGTATTTTGGAAGATAATTAATAGAGTTATCAGCTGAATTAGATTCAGTTGATAAACTCACGCCTCCCTGATTTCATGAAATAAATTTACACGGTTGACAGAGAAACTCACCCAGCTGGTAGTACGAATTTAATGCGACAGAATTGTCACACGTGTTACAGAAATGCAAGTGTCTTGTTTAAGAAAGCCACTATTGTCTCAAAAGGGATACATGCAGAGTTAGAACTAATTAAGAGAGGTTCTAGAGCGATTTAGATGTCGCGTAGAAGTAACTTTATGATAGCAGCCAAGGTCTCTATCAGTGCTCAGTGACATTAGAGAGAGAAATCTGAAGATTTGCCGACGACGGTAGGAAGGTCTCAAAAGACGATGGAATTCAAGAGAACTCATTACTGATTGTAAAATCAGAAGTCTCTTGACGGGAGGTAGCAGATGCCACAGATGTTGCTGGATGTGCCATACGGTGCAATATCATCGAAGGTCAGCTCTCAGAGATATAAGCTCTGGTAAGATACTAGAGATTTACACAACGAAGGAGAGAGTCTGACAGTGGTTGCCGCCATCGTGTTCTGTCCGAGACAAACTTCTAGATGACAGAAGCAGCGTTTTAGCCCAGCGTGGATCGGATTCTACGTTCTCAGCCAAGACTGAGCACTGGTGCGACGTGGTCTCGATAAGCAATCAGGATTTGACCAAGTGTAAGGGTACATTGGTCAATCCACAAGTTAAATGAATTCAACTTATTTGTATCTGAGTCTAAATCTGTATAACTGTAGCATTCGCATTGTATTAACCACCTTCAGTGCAGCATATCGAACTGTGAGTACTTAAAGTGAATAGCATCTTCGCTGGAGCTATACTCTAGTTGTAAGCGCCCACCGGCATATAAGGACAAATCGTGTAAAGAAAGCCAGAGTAGATAACATGTAATTTGTAATCTAATAAAGTCTGTTCACTGTAGTAACGCAGATAACAAGTTCTTGTATGATTAAGAGCGTTCACAGTAAAGCAACACTAAATCCTAGATACGAACTTGAGAGATTCACATTGTACTTAAGAAAGCTCAATTGCGGGAGCTACGCTTGTTAACTTGAGGGAAATAGGCCTCCACTCACAATGCAAGGTCGAAGTGATAGTCTTGAAGGACATCATCATTGCCTGATAGACTGAACTAAAGCCCTCGGAGTCAGGTGACTGAAAAGCGATCAATCACCTCATAGCAAACGGGAAGCGAATCTATAAAATCTAATACATCCATAAAATCTATACGATTAATTCATGATCACTCGATACGGCTAGATAAACTATACGATCAATCTATCGAGAAAAGAGGTCGTGATAATTTCTTTATTGTCCATTCTCTTACCTGGATGAGTTTTATTTCACATTGGGCAAATTTAGGATATCTTTACTGTCTGTTTTCTTACCTGGACGAGTTTTATTTCACATTGGGCAAATTTAGGATATCTTCACTGAACATTTTCTCATTTCAATGAACTTTATTTCACAATTAACTAGTTACAGTCATTTATCTTTGTTGCAAGGTCAAATGTTAAAAAGGCAATGTTTCTAAGTATTTGCAGACAACTACTTTTGAAGCTTACTTTTAAAGTATTACCTTAGGTATGGAGTATTTGTGCACTTATCATGCAAATGTGGCTAAATGCGGAAAACGCTTACCTTGCGTGCCAGCAACAAGCAGCATAAACGCCACCAAAAGTTTCATCGTGGTAATCTAGGCGTACCAACAAACAGACTCAGAGAATTTTAAATTTAAGGCAAAGTGGCCGATTGACAAAATTGTATCACGTGGTGTGCCAGACTTGTTACGACAATCACTAGATAAAACGCCTTGACAATTTTGTTAAACAAACACCATAGTCACGACTCAAGTGGGACATTTGATAATATCCAGATGTCTAAATTGGGCTTATGAAGAATGTGGGCATACTGAACTTTATACGCAATCGCATGTGAGGGAACTTATTCAGCATGTTTACAGGCTAGCATATAAACGCTGAAAAACTCTGGTCACAATCTACAGTAAACCATACCTCTTTATAATCTCGAATATCCACCCGAGTTGAAGCGTTGACTGGTAGCATACAGCAGAAACCTTTTATTAAATCAAAGTTACAGGTACATATAACAGGTACAATGCTAGCTCACGTGCAACTTGAACAGCAGACCTACTTTATAATTGTCTATTCAAAAATCTTTGTTGCTCGTGTATATCGCCAAAAAATAGTATTAATACTATAGCGTTTATAGCCAGTTCATATAAATTTTTATTCTGCTAGTGTTTAATTTACAAAACCCATAATATTGAAATACAATAAATTTTTCTGACACACTCCGTGATGGTCAGCAATCTATTAAAAACACGCTGATGATTTTATTCAACCAAACTAGTGCCATAAATTTTATAACATATGTATCCAGACATCTTTTAGGTGCCGAGGTGTGCAGATCGATATAATTGTAATGACAATGGGTGCTGAGGGTGATAGCGACGAGGAGTGTGGTGGCGGTAGTGGCAACAGTAGCACTAATGAGAGCAAAATTAATTATGATGATGACGATGATCATGATCATGATGATGACGACCATGATGATGATCATGATGATGATGATGATTATGATGGCAGCAGTAATCGACATGGTGATAATAGTAATGCCGTGATGACAGTAAAGTATTTGTATAAGTTAATGGCTATGCAGTTGTAGTAAGGCTGCGTTGTAACATCCTTACTTCAACAAACAAAAGATAAAAACGTTTTTGCTAGTAATAACTAATAACATTGTTAATTTTCAGTAATTTTCAATTACTTTTAAATACAGTAAAAATGTGCACAGCATAAAGATTACATACTGCAATAGCATGAGATATATGGCTTGTTAACATGCTAAAAGTTTAGCAATATGTCTCTAACTCTGCCTTTGATTAAGCAAAAGCACAGTGCACCCAGGTATTGTGTCCAGAGCAAGGGCCACCAGGGTAACACAGCTCCACAGGGTCTTCACTCCTACAATGATTCTCAAGAGCCTTGCAATGGTTGATGGGATATGTACAGCGTACATCGTACGTGGACCCACGGTAGTGTTTAGAGGTGGTCGAGTGACAGGAACCAGCCAAGGAGTTAACCTGTTGGAATTGAAGCGAATTGATTTATATAAGAGCGTATCATTAAATGAGTCGTTGAATCATGTGATATGTATATTAATTCTTGTAAACTACTACTAAATAAAAAAACGAAATTTTAAGTATGTCATTCTCAGTGTTACTACTCCTTACATCAAAGCACTGAATGAACAGTCTCAAGTACTAAGGCACCCTGTTAAAAGTTGCATTCTTGGGCTACGTTTGACTATGAAGCAAGCAACAACACAAAAATTTGTAGGCGTTATGAGTACTGTGTTATCCACTTCACTGTTTTTTTAAAGGCTTAACATGTCAACGTTGTAATGATTGTTATAGTGGCAATGATCTACATAGTAATAAAAATATTATAATACCCAGCAAAAAAATGTAACTTCACAAAGTCGTTCATTCAAATTACAAAAGTATAAATAGGGTTCGTGCTAACCAGTGCTTTAGAATCATGCCAATTTTAAAAGAATAAACATCTTGCACGCTAAATGATAATCCACTTTCTTTTCAATATAAGTCTAATTACACTCACTTCCATAACTTGAGAATGGGTATTCCAGAAGCTGTCTGCATAATTGTACAGATTTCTCACCATCTTGCCTTGCAGGCATACCTTTCCACCTGGGGAACAGCCCGAAGAGCAGCAATAGCTACAGTAAACAAAACAAAAAACCAACCAAGTATTATATGTTACCATAATTACTGGGGCTCAAATAAAGTCTCCAAACAAAAGGACAAAGATTACCCAAATACAGACATTCTATAAGAAGTTAATTTATACTGTTGGTAAATGTACCTGGACCGCTTTACTGCTAGTCCGTTGCACGTGTCTTTGATGTTGTCAAGAACTGCTGCACCATCATATGGATTGTTACCTTGTGGGTCAAAATGATCTGGTTTTAGGTAAACTCTGCCTTGATCGTGCATTGAAACTAGGAGGCAGGCATAGTCCCTAGCGACAGGGTCGTCACAGGTACCTAGCAACAGAATTGAAGTGGTTTGGTTTCAGAAACACTTTGTTTTGTTCGTGCATGGAGAACAGTTTGCAAGCATACTCCTTAGCAACAGGATCATCACAAGTATCTGTAACAATATGAGTCTATGTAACAATAATTAGTATAAAATTTATGATCTGATTAAATGCGCGGTAGAAATAAAAATATAATTGGCGTTTTACTAACCTCAGCAGCAACAGAAGCTAGTTTTAAAGTGTATTGCTCATGGTAATGTCACTAGCGTACGTACCAGTGTTGACAAGAAAGAGAAAGTTTCATAAAAAGTTATATTCGCGCAGAAAGCTTAAAATTAAACGATAAAATAAACCTGTTGCTGTATAGATAATTTTATCTCTTTTACTGGGAAAGAAGTTCTAAACCACAAGAAAACAAAATGATATAGCATAAATAACTTGTAAAAGCAGTATAGTGATGACGCAAAAATTAACATTGAATTCTTACCACTATTGATCACACAGCATCGAACATTGCTACCCTGAGTCGGACAGTAGCCACTATGTGTTGTACCAAAACAACTAGTTGTGCACGTTCCGCCAATGCGAGAACACTTGTCTTCCTGGTAGACTGAAAAAAATTAATATTGTACGCCTTAATAGACTGGCATTTTTTATCATTATTTTGTCTTTTGCTTGGATTTCAACTAGCATAATTTTAAACAGTTGTAATAAATGTAAATATATAAGCTTTTTTAAAACATTGACCTAATACTATTATAAATTTGCAGTTATTATTATCATTATAGTTGTTGTTGTTGTTGTTGTTGTCGTCGTCGTCGTCGCCGCCGCCGTTGTCGTCTTCGTCATCGTCGTCGTCGTTGTTGTTGTTGTTGTATCTCGGCTCTGCTTCTCTTTTGCATTTGCGTTGTACGAAGATTTTCTACGTCAATGACCACCAATGCTTGTCGGAAATTACAGTTGCTTTGTAAAAAACAACTTCAAACTGTTAAGCAAAATGTTAGCAAAAAATTAAGGTGCTGACACAGAAATTTTGACATTTCTTTCAAAGTACAAAAAATTTACTCAGTAACAATGATCAGAATTGGTAGCATTAGAGAATGCAAAATTACAAGGATTTAGTTAACTATCCGCTTTCTCGGGTAAACTTTGTAGGTAAAAGGAATATTAAGAACTCGGCGAGTGCAAAACATAGGAAAATAACTTACTTCCGGTGCAGCACTTAACGTCATATGGCTGTGTCGGACATTTGCCACTCAACGATGTGCCCCGACAATATGACACATACGAACATCTACCACCTACTGCTGCACAAGCTGACTCTTGGTAGTAAGCTGTAAAAATATATACGAACTTCTTATTGCAGTGGGCATGAAAGACTTTAGACGACGGTAATGTAGTGAAAATTCTGTTAAAAATTACACTCAAAATAATTTTCATAGCTTTTGTGTGATCATAGGCGCTTAATTAATGACAGAAATGAAAGTTTAAACAGCACGAAGAAGAACGAACTGCCCCAGAAATGGAGCACATATAAATTTTACATTTGTTGGGAAAAATAACCTAACGTTAATACTTTCCACCTTATTAGTCTTATTTTCATATTTTAAACACAATTTTTGGAAATAGATGTGCAAATAGCTGTACGGAGTCGTCTTGTCTGATATGTAACCCCCAATTGCCAAATTCTACATCTATTATCTTTAAATACTGGCACAGCCAGCACACATTAGATTATTAGAAAGTTATACGTATTTTACATTCCATCACCATCCTTCAACATTCTTCGATTAATAATTCTCAACTGTTCAAAGCTGCCATTTTGTTCAGAATTATGTGTGCAAAATTTCCACGAACTAGTAACCTGAAAACTGCTTACCCCGTGCGCCAGCAAAAAGAAGTGCAAAGACAATAAGACGTTCCATTGCCTTTTTAACAATATACCTAAAACAAATACATAATATACATGTATCTATATAGTATTCAAAATTCACTTTGCCTTTCGCAAAAAAACACAGTCCTTGAAATCCTGCCTGAAATCAAAACTACTATTAATGACCATGTAGCATTTCATGCATGCATGGATTGATGGCATGGATTTATATATATATATATATTATTATATATATATACTTCAGGTTAATTATTAACATTCTATCGACAATGCTTACAGATGTATGCTTACAGTGAAAAGAGTTGTCAAAGTGAGTCTAGCAACAGGTGTTTAAAAGTGCTAATCTTCCCCCATCCAGGGTATGGAATGGAAGTTCCACTTCCTTTTATACATTTACATCCGTGATTTAAACAAGAAATTCGCGAAGTAGTCTTAAGATACAAAATAACACACCTGTCACAACATTACCAATAGGCGCTCGGTTAAAAATATAATATCATATATCATTGAAACCAGTTTAATACATATATGCATTTATTTCTGTACAAGGCTTTATCATTTAATACAATGGAAAAAATGGCCGTTGGTTTCCGATTTAACATCATCATCGTAACCATTTTCATCATCGCCACTATCGTCATCAGCATCATACCTCTGCACACTGATATATCAGATCTCCGACAGATCTAAAGTCTTTAGAGGAAAGACCCATTCAAAAAGATTTAGCTTTATGCTACCAAATTATTCATAGAGAAGTTGATGTTGACAAATTTTTTACTCGTGTATCTTACAATAGAACAAGGCAAAATCATTTTCTAAAGCTTTTCGTGAGTCGAACAGCTAAAGTATCATTGGTCAACTTTTCTCAAATCGAGTTTTATCGATTTGAAACCCATTGCCTGCATATGTTGATGGTGCACCACTCATAACTGCACAAAATATGAAGTTATTTAAAAGCCGCTTATATAAAGTTAACTTGCATAAATTCCTTGTACACAATAGACACATGTAAGTAGTTAATCTCTTTGTGTCTTTCCCACACTCTTGTAAATATTTTATTTGTATGTTTTGCCAACGTGTTTTATATATACTGTTTTTATTGTAGACTGTGTTTTACTATTGGGTGCGAATAATAAAATAAATAAAAACAGATGATCACAAATCAGCCACAGACAATTCATTCATTCATTCACTTATTTATTTATTTATTTATATATAAATGCAACAATATATAAACAGGAAGGCACATTGGTAGGTGCTGCCACCTTTATTCAGTTTTACGCTGCGCGTACTTTCGGTCGTCAGGTAGTCATTTTTCTTGCTTTCATTCATTCATTCACTTATTTATTTATTTAGTCATTTATTTATTTACATATAAATGAAACAATATATAAAAAGGAAGGCGCAATAAATTACAGATAGGACATGTTAACAAGAAAGCAATTTAGAAAGCTGTAAAAGTTGAATCTTTGCCCAAATTTGTACCACAACAGCTCCTCTCATTACAGTTTATTCGACAGTGTAACTTTTAGAACGTGAATAATCTTTTAATTGCAGTAGACCGCCTGCGGCTAGTCAAATTTACTGAACTGTAATTTAAATACTGGCTGGTTCTGCATTAGAACTTTGGCCTAAATGTTTTGCCTATTTCAATTTGGAATAACCATGTCAGAAGGAAAGGAGAGAAAAATAGGAGAGAGAGAGAGACAAAGATAGAAGAGAGAGCGCGCGCGCGCGAGAGAGAGAGAGAGAGAGAGAGAGAGAGAGAGAGAGAGAGAGAGAGAGAGAGAGAGAGAGAGAGAGAAGAGACAGAGAGAAGAGAAATAGAGAGAGAGAAGAGAGAGACGGAGAAGAGAGAGAGAGAGAGAGAGAGAGAGAGAGAGAGAGAGAGAGAGAGAGAGAGAGAGAGAGAGAGAGAGCTTTGCCATGCTGAGTAAATAGCTGGAATGCAAACACATGTTCTGAGTTCAAATCTTGGTTGACTCACCATATTGCGAGCGTGGTGTGTTTGTTAATGTGTATAAGGCAAAAATGAAACACGAGAGACAGAAGAAAAAAGAAAACAAGAAAAGAGAGAAGCTGAAAAGAAGAAGTCGGACATCGTAGCTTCTACAATCAAATATTTTGCTATTGTCTCATTTAAATTGCCACTTAATGAATTAATTTGCAATTGCTCCAGTTCTATACATGATCATTTCATTGAATGACTTATATCAAAGAGTTTATACGCAAGGATATAATTTTTGACTTCTTGATAATTAAGTATATCCTAAATCCAAGCAAGAAATACCTGCACAGCAAGATATTGATTTTCATAAACGCAATAGCCAAAATCTGCACGACTGGAGAATTCTTACATGCAAAGTACCGCGAACAGTTGGTCGCTGGGGGCAATTTGAATAGCTCTGTAGCACTTATTTATGCGGAAGCGACCAATTTAAAACGACAAGTAACATCAGTCAGTGTTAGTGAACTCAGTCACTAAAATACTTCCCCAGGTGTGAATGTATCCCAGTACTTAATGTTGCCCACACTAGTGTGGTAATTTTAGAATGAAAAAAGTGCATGAACGATTTGAAGCTCAACGTTGAATAGTAAATTATTTGAATGCATAAACTACGTATACAACGTTGGAAAGACAGACTAAAATCTGTCTTCTGCATAACTTGTGTTATTCTGATAATCAGACATCTAATAATCTCTCTAGTCTTGCGGGTTAACCAAGAAACAGACGACGAGGTTTTCCTGCTAGAGCTGGCTGTGCTGACGCACAACAGACCAGAATCGTTGAAGAGACTACTCAAATCTATTAGTTCTAGCGAATACAACAATGAAGAAGTTCGACTGAAGATATGTGTAGATAGAGACGCCACAGATGGTACAGTGTCACAGGAAACGCTTGATGTCATTAACTCATTCGTGTGGAAATACGGAGAAAAGAAAACAATAGTACATCCTATTCATCAAGGTCCATATTTGCAATGGTACGATTGCTGGAGACCTTCTGAAGTAGAAGGGGAGTACGGGCTCATTTTGGAAGACGATCTCGAAGTCTCTCCTTACTTCTACATCTGGCTCAAAGCTACACTTTTGCGATATCATAACAGAACAGACATTGGGGCTGTAACATTGCAGAGAGGTACTTTGATTTCGCGTACTGGAAGACACAGAAACCCTCTCTGTCAAGAGTGCCGCGACATAGACGTGTTTGCGTATCACCAAGTGGGCACTTGGGGACTAGCACCTATTCCAGAAAAGTGGAAGCAGTTTCGGCACTGGGTGTACTCAGTCATGAAAGATGACACTTTTGTTCCAAAAATTTCTGGACAAAGATTGATCACAAATGCCTGGTTGCCAAAGCGACATTTAAAAATGAAGACCATGCCTTCTTCTTACATAATGTATTATTTCGCAGTGAACAACTTATATACGCTGTACGCTAATTTACCTGAGAATAGAACACTGGCTTGCAATAGACGAGAAAAGGGAATGAATTATAAGAGTAATGGGAAAGAGGCACTGGGTGTATGTGATTTTGAACCGCTGACATCTTGGAACTCTTCGTTCGTGGAATTTCTCGACGATCCGGTCAAGTTAAACTGGGATGCAATGAGAGAAGAAAGTTGATAATTTATTTATCATGTTATTAGTCTACATAGTTTCAAAATATTTCTTTTTTTTTCGTGAAAAAACAAAAAGTCGTTTCATATCAGCGATTGCAAGTATGCTTAAGAACATCAGTCTGTTTTTTTCACAACTTTTAACGGGCACCGTAACATGAAATGATAAAGTTGATTTTTATGAACATTCTGGTATGACAGTTTTTGACTTTTGAAATTGTTTTCTCGATTGTAGTTTACAAATTCGCATCACAAGTTTATTGCTCTTTTTATGTCTTTCTAATGGTGCTGATTATAATTTATTCTAGACTTGATAGATCATTCTCAGAAATGCATTTGCAGAAATAGGATGTTTCAAATGGTTAAACTGCCCGGAAATGTTTTATTAACTTTTCAAGAAACACTCAACTGTAACGCTATTGTTAACATACAAATTGATGATTAACACGACTGGTCATATAAAATTATAAATACAGAGAAGAAAGTAATAGATTAATTAATTAATGTGTAGTATAACGCTTAAGCCAGCCTTCATAACTATAAGTGTTTAAATTCTACCAAAATACAGCAAGTAAAAGGAGAAAGGAGAAATATTTAACAACCTTGGTTTGATGCTGAGTGCAAAAAGGAAAAATTATTTATATCTTAAAAATAAGGTAAAGAAAGAAAAAGTGCGAGGCAAAGTATTCTACGTTAAAAACAAGCTAAATTACACAAAAACTGTTAGGTGAAAAAAGAACAAAAATGCAAAAAAAATTTAAAATTTTAAAATTCCAAATTTGCGTTTTATCAACCCTGAACAAATTGAAAATTATTAAGAGGTCAAAGTATAAAAAAGGTCATCTACAAGCGCTACATTTCAATGTAGTAATTTGTGCATTTTCAAAAGCTGCGCCAGTACAGAACGTGTTAATAATGATAGTTTGACCAGAAACATGATAATTTTTTTCTTTTACTGATGCTATTAATAAAGAGTATAGACTTACTAATGACGAAATTACAAGACTATTTGTAAAACTGAAGAACGAGAAAGCTGCATCAATAGAACACGTTATTAACGAATTAGCAGAAAACATTCAAGCACTCGATTAGTGTAACACCAAAGTTCTTTAATCTTGCGCTACTTTGTTAGCATGTTAAGCAGTATGCACATTAAAAACTCTTTGAGTTCGAACAGGCTTATGTCATTTGGAAATGTCCTAGATGGTAACAGTTTCACAGATTCATGGAAAGCAGTATTAGATGGCGTGAACTTTAAAACGGCTAAAATCAGCCTTAGATCAACGGAAAAATTGTAATAATTCAACAGAAAGCATAGTACGCAATTGTTGTAACGTCTCCTCGACTCAAAAGGGTGATAGAAAAATGAAATAGATTTGAAATTTGCTAAAAGCTCGCAGTTCAGTTTTAGATACTACCATTAGTACTAATACTATGCTACTAAATACGTACTAATAAAATTACTACAGTAGGTTTTAATAACAACAACAATAACAACACTACTACTGCTACTAATGCTATTGCTACCACTACTGCGACTGCTACTGCTACTACAACAACTACTACTACCTCTACTGCTACTACTACTGTCGCTACTGCTACTTCAACAACGACAACTACTATCACTATAACTGTCTTTCCATTCTCTGTTCAGTATTTTTGTTAATCTGTTCATTTCTTTGGTTCGTTTGTTCGTTTGTTCGTTCGTTCATTCGTTCGTTCTTTCTTTTATTCATTCGTTCATTCGTTCTTCCATCCATTCGCCCATTCATTTCTTTATTCATTCATTCATTCATTCAATTCATTCATTCATCCATCCATTCGTCTATTCATTCATTTGTTCGTTCGTCCATTCGTTCGTTTACTCATTCATTCATTCATTCATTCATTCATTACAAAATGACAATAAAATATTTTTATTGCATTTCGTTCTTATTTAGTACTGTTGCAATTTGTCGACGTGTCCACGTGGTAGAGACTCGATATGCTGACTCAAATAATCGAGCAAATTTGCACAGCATACATATTTTAGCAAGACCTATGATATGTGATAGAAGTTTATACAACTATTAATGGTCTTATGAAAACAATGTGTGCTACAATGGTACAGCGCCAAAGAAAATGTGTATTCTTTGAGCAGAATCTTGATTTGTGCAGCTGATTTCGTTTGGGTTGATTTCCAAATGAAACGAAGCCACTGTCCTAAAACTGTTTTAATAACCACAATAAAAAGCCGAATTTTGACACACCTAAATGTTTATTTATAATATCTATTCTATTTTATTTTATTTTTGCAGCTTTAAAAGCGCTGTTAGTGAAAATAAAATCCCAGATTATAATACGTTTCACTTGAATAGAAAAGTCTCAAACTAAGTTCAATTATTTTAATTTGAGCACAAATTTACATAATTAAACCAAAACGAAACACTATTTTTTCCAAAATGACTTGCGTAAAAGAATTATTCAAACACAATTTCGCGTTTTTCACTGTTACATGAATTTCATAATTCAATAATTAGACAGGTACCAGTGCCTGTATTTCGGACAAACATTGCACAAAAAATAGGTCCTGTACCTCTGTTCACCTGTGTTAGTTTGTGATGAACTACATACGTTCGACAACTCATGCGTGACTACACCGGCAAATTTGAAATTTGAATTTTATTTTTAAAACTTGCCTAGTTTTAGTACAACACGGTGAATATCTTACAGTAGCACTGTACTTCAATTTTTGCTTTCTCAACACGAGCCAAACATTCGTGGAATATTTTTGTTGTTGAAAATTATGTTAGTTTGTGATGTCATCAATAGTTGGGCTCGCCCGCCGTTAGTTAAGCTTTTAATCTATTATTTAATTATCAGAAACGCTTTTGCAGTATTAATTGTGTTAAAATGTTTACTTTTTATCGGACCCGAAAATGGGGTAGTATATGAAAAGTCATACTCTCTTCCTTTAAGGATCGTTGGACATCCACATTCATTATCAAGATTATACACCAAGCTTGAGCCTTATTCTTGTTTGATATTCTGAAAATCAGAGACTCCAAGTTTAGACGTTAAGTTGCTCTATTTGTGGACCAGTTACCACAAAATAAGATTTTGGTTTCTTTATAAGAATCAAGGTGCTCAGTTCGAGCATCTGATCTTCTGGATCAAAGTCAGCTCGAAGCAACTTTGGTGCTCAGATTATAAAACTCGAAGTAAATCATTCAATTTATACATAAAACTTAAAGGGAAAGAATAAGCAATTTTAAAGTATGTCTCAAAAAAGTTTCCACATAACCCCATATTACTTAGCACTACTCTTACCTACTTGAAAAACTTATGTAACAGGAAAGAAAATTCTTAATAATCAAACATCTTCGCGCCAACTAGTAAAATGTCACTGACTCACCTTCCCAGTGAACACCACTGACTCACCAAAAACGTATTTTTAATCTTATTTACGAGATACAGTAATTTACATTTATATATAGAAGTGTGTACTACGAATGTTATGATTATTTTTTCAAACTTTCCGCAATGTTATCTAAACTTTCAAACAACTTTTGTCAAAATGGCTACGTCTAACAGACATCGCAGCAGTTTAAATTTTCAAGTTTTTTACTGTATTACTGCTAATACAAGCTGTGTGTGCAATAAGACAGTATTTAGGCGATACAAAATTTGAAGGCGAATTTTTTGCTTGATGTAACTAAACGGTTTTCTTGTGCTTTGAACAACAAACACAGCTCTGTGTTTTGTTTACGATGCACTTACTACTAGTTAGCTTTCTTTGAATCCTTCTCCATGTTATATGCCTTGAAAAATATCTATATTACATCATAAATCAAATGACAATCTTTTGTGTACTTTGTACTTAAATTTGAGCGTACCAGCTCAGTAATCCTGCAAAATGTTTTTTGCGTTTGTAATGGAAAAGTTGGGACACAAAGTAAAGGGGCCTGGTATTCCGATTCAATTAAACATAACAGCCTTGAATTTGATTAACCATTATAACGTCAAATCATCAAAATGATTTATGTGCGTTGTGCTGACTAGGTTTTACAGAAACCTTTCTTACATCAGGTATTGCGTTAAACGAAGTAATAGAAACTTACGAGTTGTGAGATACTAGTAAGCTTGTAGATAAATGATAACGTATTCAAAAATGAACATGTAAATATTTCTTTTTTCTGCATAATATCTACAACGCAATGAGCAAAAAGAAAATTATTATCTAGCTTTCAGTATTTAGTTAAAGGAAGACAAGGTGATTTTTCATACAGTACCCGATTTTCAAGTCCGATAAAAAGTATACACAATTAATACAAACACTACATTATTTCTGATAATTAAATAATAGATTAAAATCTTAATTAACGCGGGCGAGCACAACTATTGATGACATCACAAACTAACATAATTTTAACAGCAAAAGTATTCCACGAGCGTGTTGTACGTGTTGCGAAAGCGAAAATTGAAGTACGGTGCTACTGTGAGATATTCAGTGTGTTGTATTAAAACTAGGCAACTTTAAGATAAAAATTTAAATTTTAAATTTACGCTGTGCTCACACGTGAGCTGTGGAACTTGTGTAGTTCATCACAAACTAACACATGTGAACCGAGAGGTACAACACCTGTTTTTGCGGAACGCTTTCCGAAATGCAGGCGCTAGTGTCTGTCTAACTAGCGAATGGCGAAATGCATATAACAGCGAAGGATTAGTGGCGCAAATTACGTTTCTGCGGTAATAATTCCTTCACGTAAGTCATTCTCGAAAAAATAGTATGTTTCCTTTTAATATTTTAAAGAATAGGTTCTTTTGACATACAGTTTAACATTGGGTCCGGTTTTGCTTTAAGCTATACGTAGGCAAAATAAGTACAGCAAAATAGGCTGTAGGGTACAAGTTAGCCGCAGGTTTAATCTCTTCTCTAACTCTCAACAATTGTCCACCCGCTTTATTATTTTCACTTACAAAGAAGTTATGATAAAAATGTGTTTATTACACAACTGCTTTACCTCTTATAAGTTATCGATTAATTGACACACAGGGGCGAGTACTTAATGAATAGAATTGTTACTTTTACTCAGCTTGCGGTTTATTACACCGATTACTTTAATGATGCACGGCTCATTCGTGCACTCTGCTGCCGTTCTGAGGGGTGGCGGCTCCCCATTATCCTGAGGCGTGCATGCGTGTTTACTCGTGTTTAATATCATCTTGTAATTGCTTTACTAAATGCCTCTAATTCTGCATCAGTTGCCTAATCTCTTTAAAAATTAATCCCGTTTTATTTTTTCCTTGCTCTTATGCATCGAATTCTTATCCATTCACGCAACACTATTAGTTTTAATTACCCGTTTGCTAATTCATCATATTTCACTAAGATCGGTAACAACTGTTTTCAGCATTCGCGAATAAAGACTGTGTTATTTATGATTCTTTTCTTTTATTAATGGTTCCACCCTCGCTTCATCAGAAATATGTTATTCGAAAAGAGACACGTAGGCTACGTGTCTGACTAACTAAGCGTTGTTGGTCACACGTTACCTACTCATGTTTAATTAAGTGCTAAATCATTAGTTTGCTGTTGTACGAAATATGTATAGGCCTATTCATAAAGCATTTTTTCAGGGTCGTGGTTTCTTTCTTTCTTTCCTTCCTTCCTTCCTTCTTTCTTTCTTTCTTTCTTTCTTTCTTTCTTTCTTTCTTCTTTCCTTCTTTCCTTCCTTCTTTCTTTCTTTCTTTCTTTCTTTCTTTCCTTCCTTCCTTCCTTCCTTCCTTCCTTCCTTCCTTCTTTCTTTCTTTCTTTCCTTCCTTCTTATCTTCCTTCCTTCTTTCTTTCTTTCTTTCTTTCTTCTTATTCCTTCCTTTTTTCCTCCTGGCTTTTTCTTTTTTCTGTTCTTGCTGCGTTTGTTTTCTTTCTTCTCCCTTTCCTTTCCTTTGTTTCTCCTATTTATCTTTTCCGTTCTTTTTTCGTTTTTCTTATCTTTTTTCATTCTTTCTCTCTTTCGTTTTTCTCCCTTCTGTTTCAACATTTTTTCATTCTCTTCTCGCTTTATTACTTTTCGATTTCTTTTTTTCTTTAGCGTGAGTAACCATCATTGAGTGTGACTAAGAAAAAATGCGTGGGTGGCTTCTTGCGCATTCCAAGCAACTTATATAGTAAACCGAACAACACCTCTTCAGAAGGCAGTGTTAGAAGCTCTGCAGACATCGCACACGTGAAGCCAAACAAAGAAGCCAAGAGACGGGGCACCAGCACAAGTGACTGGACACCAGCACAAGTGACGGGACACCAGCACATAAAAATTAGCAAAACTTTCTTTATCACCTAGATGAAGCTCTATGATAATTACTTCGAATTGTGGTTACAGGAACAACGAAATTAACACAGCTTTATACGCTACAAATTGTTTATTTGCGAACCGGTATTTAAGTAGCATATTCTAGGAAGGAAAGTTTGGTTTTAGTAGAGGTAAGAAAAACATTTTTTTATTGAAAATCACTTCAATTTGAGAAAACGCATGTCTTGTCTGTCGCATGCATGAAAAATTTGAAAGATCATTAAAAGTTCAGTTTCAACCACTCAAGTTAAAACTAAAAACTGTTTCGCTTCACATTTTAGAGAAATATTAACAATTTAATAAATGAACTGTTCATGTGATTCTATCAATCTCGCTTTCCTTGTACATTATAATAATTTAAACAATTTGTTGTGTGTCAGCATTTGTTGTTCAAAATTAACATTAAGTTTTCTTTATTTTAAAGATTGATTTATTAATGAATTGATTAATAGAATCAGCTAATTAGAGAACATAATATGCTAATATGCGTGTATGCATGTTCATTGCGTTTATTCTTGTTTTGAATGTGAGTGATAAACCTATAAGTGTTGTGTGAACGTGACATACCTGTTTCCTTTCTAGTTCCTGCATATTTATTGACAAGTTGCGAGATCAGCCATCCTTCAATTGCGCATGAAAATTAAAATTAAAATTAGAAGTTTAAATTTGTATCTAATGACATATTTTTCTATGCCTGGATATTCAAACTATTCTATTCATATTTCGCTAGCACAGCGGAAGGGAAAGAGAAATTGGGCTGAGGGAATGAGCTGTAGCTTTGGCCCAAGCGGGAAACTATGTTGTCAATAGATAACGCCCGATTCTAATTTATGTTAATATGATTATGTTATTTGCATCACCTTCTGTACGGGACCTGTAATAACGATAACCAAGAGCAGCCCAGTTTTAAAAGTGCGTGTTTGATTTCCTATTCATTTTAGCAAAACTAAACCTTGTGTAGTTGAACTCGAAATAAACGTTGACAGACTAAGTAGATTTTTGCGAAACATTGAACGCCATTTGTGAAGATTTTGACCTCGCTTCTTTTGTATCAACGCACTATGTTACCTGAACAAAATAATTGATCCATTTTTGTTGCTACTACTGTAAATAATGTCGAATAAATGATAGCTATCAATAAATAAATAAATACTTACATAAATAAATAAATACACAAATAAACTTTTTCAGTTATCACCACTGTAATGAGGATGCTGTTAAGTTCAGACTGGTACTAATGCTTTAAGGGGAAGAATAGGAAACTCTAAAGTGTGTCTGAAAAAAACTTTCCATACAAGGTTATGTTGTTCAGCATTACGCTTAGCTGTTTGAAAGACTTGTGTAACTGGAAAAGGAATTTCTTAAGTTTAAAACATTCGCGCCACCTGGTAACACAGCAGTGCATCGCCATCACAGTGCGCACCACTTATTCATCTATTGATCTTATTGACAAAATAAAGTTATTTATATTTTTGCTTAGTTAATGAAGAGTGTGCTACGAATGGCCTGCTTATTTTTTCAAACTTTGCAGAATGTTATTTAAACTTGCTTTAAACGATTGTTGAAATGGCTGTGCTTAGCGGGTTATCGCGGGACTTCTTACGAATTTTATACAGCGTTACTGTTAATGCAAGTTCTATATGCACTGAGACGATATATAAGTATATAAAATTCCAAGACGAATTTTCCAAGTCTTATTTATGAAAGGTGTTTTCTTTAAAGTTTAGTAGAACTCTCATAATACTTGTAAGGTGGTAATTTTATGCGACATTATTCACCATTCAACTACACAGCTTCTACGCAGCAACCGTGCTTTCGTTTACAGTTCAATGATGCAAATCTTAGACTTAATTTAGTTTGAGAATTAATTTTAAGATTGCAGTTATTAAAATTTGTGCAAAACATCAAGCGTTGTGCTAAAGAAAATGAGTGAAATTAGTCTTGGCCGCACGTCAAGCAACTTTCCAATAGACATATAGATTACAGACATAGTTTTTTATATTATTCACCTGAACAAAATTTGTTGAAGAAACATCTTACAATATTGCCTAGCTAGTCGTTGTTTGCAGCACAACTATTAGCTCCTCAACACACACGCAGTTAATAAGTGGAAGTGATTGTCATTCTAGGGTGAATTTTCTGCAAAGACAGAAGGGGCGTTTCTAGAGCGGCGTACTCAGAACGCAACAGCACTTCCTGTCAGCACCTTCACGGGAAGATTAAGACGCGTTGATCATCTAATTGCTCTGATAGATCTACTGTTAAGTCGCCTAAGACGATTGAAACAGGATTGGGGAAAGTGATAGATTGTTTTACTTGAGACACCGTCTAATCCACAGGTTTGGCATAGGTCATAATTATTATCTGCATGTGGTTTCAATGTATTTCGAGGGCCTATTATAAAAGAATAGGATTACAGACCACAGGGAGCAACTGAAACGAATTTGAATTACGTGGCATACACAACTTTTATTGTAGTTACGTTGTTAATAGGTCATAGTTGTACAATGAACAAGCTATATAATTTAAAATAATTACAAATACCTTTTGCCTAAAATTTCACTATTGTAGGTATACAGCGTCATTTCTTCCCCTCCCATCAAAATGCCAACCTTGTTTAACGGCTGAATATGCTTCAAAATGGAACGTGACTCTGAATGTCTGCATTGAAGCGCTTTCACAGTAGCTAGGCCTACCTTATGTAAACATTATCGCACCTGACACTGCCGAAATAATTGCCAGGCAAATTTTACTTATTTGAGAAAAACTTTGTGTTGTAAAATACTTTAAATTTTTGAATAGAATATAGGTAACTTGTAGACAGAAGTCGTAGTTTTATTTTTGATGTAAGAAAAAGTGCAACAATAACGCTCGAATAGCCTTAATAGGGTATTGTAATCTATATATTTTATTTGATTACGTTATTTATTTGAGCACAAACTTTATGTTGAAAAACATCTTAATTTTTGAATAGAATATAGGTAACTTATAGACGGAAGATGTAGTTTTATTTTTGACATAAGAAAAACGTAACAACAGTAACGCTTGAATTGCCTTTATTGTATTGTAACCTACATATTTTATTTAATCACGTTATTTTATTTACAATTTTAGCAACATATGGTGTTCTAAGACGTACATCGACGCCAGATATATTAAAATCATAATAACTAAAATAATGTGATAAAGGAACATAGATACAACGTAAAAGACGCAATTAAAAACACAGAATAAAAAGGAGAGTGGATTGTGAAAAATCTCATTGTACATTGCAAAAATAAATGCAACCGCATCATCTGTGTGATTAATGCAGCCAAACATTTTAATTGCAACGTCGATCTTTAGCCAAATTTTGTTACTTATTCCACTCACTCACTCATTCCGTCACTGCGATCGCTATTTATTCTCTTCGTCCTGTAGTTTATACTAGAATGCTTATTTTTCATTATTAAGTACCATGCAGCATGACTGATCACATTAAGGGTTTATAGATAGATGGCTGATGTGGTGTGAATACCAACTGTGATCATTATTCAAAAGTTATGCCGTATTGGTGTATTATGCCGTATTATGTGATTATAGTAAGCCCTCCTTTTGTGGATGGACTTTTACACAACCACTTCTGATTGGTAAAGGTGATTAAAATTCACACTCACCAATACGTATGTACGAGAACATTTTCGCGTACGTATAATATAAGAACAGAAAAATAGGTGTATAGGTGTAAAAAATAGATACCTGAAAGATTCTACCTATCTGTACTGATGGTACTACTCTGTATCACACATACCAAAATGTGCTCCTTAAGGACGCGCGACTAGAAACGTCTCAAATATTTGAAGGGATTTTAACATTCCTTCGACTGGGCCCGTCACTGACTTGTCACCTTTAATGAAGGGAAGACGAAGCTGGTATTATTTTCTCACTATCGCATTGCTATACCACCTACCATAAATATGGTGCTTTTTCTCTCCTCCCAGTCACTCCTATGTTCACTTGCTTGGTCTTTCTGATCTCAAATGGCAGAAATATGTCACAGAAGTGGTTAAGAACGTATAAAAAATAGGATGCTTGTAATTATCTAGGTCGCAGTTTTGTAACTACGCAAGCTATGGTCTGTCGTTACAAATGGACAGTCCGTTCTTGCATGGGGTAAGCCTAATGCTGGACTCCACTCCGCAGATTGCAAAGGCATATTGTCACTCTGGTTGGGTCTGAATTAAGATTAAAACCATCTAGTTGTGTACTCAGCGAAGGTCAGAATCTGTTGTTTTATTAAGTACGTCTTTTATCACTACTTCCATAGAAGATGTTCTCAAGGTCACTGAACAAACATCAGCAGTTTGTCCGTAGTACTCGTTTTTCCACTCCTTTGCATAGATGTACTCAGGACATTCGCTATGTAGAACGTCTATTTGTCAATTCAGTTTTCTTTCAGACAATTTGTATGTGGAATTCTCTACCTGGAACCTGTTTCCCTGAAACTTCAACCTTATGTTGTCTAGATAATAATTTTTTGAAATGCTCTCATCTGGCCATACATACCGCTCAATTAATGCTAAACCGACAAGGGTTTTTTATCCTGTTGCAATTCGTACTAGCTAACAGTAAATTATGTAAATTTACAATGATTTCTACATAACTGTATATTTAGCACTTCTGTGGCAACTGGTTAAATTTATTTGTGTTAATTTTTTTCGCTATGGTACGTAAAACCACATAAATTTCATGATTATGTACTAGATGTACGTACTACAAAATAATGAATTGCTTACTTACTTATTCAAAAAGAACGTCAATTGGTACCGTCGATCACTTAAATATTGAATATACGAACTCCGTTTCTCTGGACTGCCACTCATTTACTCACCTTTTTGTTGTATGTAAATGTAAAACCGAGTCCATAACTAAAGCACAGATCAACATGTCTCTAGTCAATAAGAAAGGGCAGGCCTATCGGAAGCACCTTGCTGCACATTTTTCATTGTTTTTGGTTTTATTAATTTTATCTAAGGCAGCTGTAGGGGAGCATTGTCTTTACCAGGCAACTAATTTAATTCACTGGAAAACAGTCATTAAATCCTAGAGCTGTCAGAAGTTCATCTTTAGATTATGATTAATAATTACGCTTCTTCTTACGGTAAATTGATGAGTTAATTAATAAAAAGGTAGAATCGGTCATTTTTCCCCATATCCGCGCATTTATTAATTGAGCATACTACTGCCGGCTTAGATTTCATTATACGTGATTTTTTTTATTCAATCCGTGTTTTGTTTTAATTTCGTGAAAAAGTAAATGCAGACTGAAGTTAACGATGATAATCAGAAAATACCACATGAATCTTTTTTTAATGAAATCAAGCGAGCAATAGAATATACATTAATCGTATTCATTAAAACATATTTGTTTACTTCTGGGTTTATTTATATTGTTTGCGATTTTATTAGTGACTATACTCGTATACTCGTACGTTAGTAAAAATATTTAGTACACACTGAACAGGCAAAACAATGATATCAGCAAGAATTATGAGATGTGTAAACCACCTATAATTTGATGGTATTTCAGTGTAACTAAAAATAGAAATTATAATCCAAAGTACTTTAGAATCCTGTTTATGTACGATATTTGTTATACAATCGCCAAATTAATTTATATAAACTAACAATGATGTAAATTGTAAAACTTAAATTGATATAAAAAGAATTACAATAATAACTAACATCAACTTAACGATAACAATAATTACTTACATATAATAACATTTTAATTTATTGTTTCTATAAATCAGATTTAAGTTTGCTAAACTAACTGTATTTAATAACTGGCTGGTATTTGGTATGGCATTGATTTAAAGCTAGGTCATTTTAGGTCATTTAAGGCACATGTTTTACAAATTCATAAGTTCCCATTTATCAATGGATATTTAATGTCCTTGAATGTGTGTATGAAAAATGTTTATGTAATTCTTATCAGTTCTGGCTCATTTAACCCACAGCTGACGCGTTTGTAGTATTAAATTATGCTGCTGCCATTGAAATTATTAATGATTAACGACCTAAAAACAAGATAGGGAAATTAGGTGTATCTGTTTTTAGTAAAGTTAGTAGGGTAGTTACCATTGTTCGGTTGAATTTTCTAACGTGGTAAACAATGATGAATAATTTTATAGTACTTAATGTTTTCGTCTTTCTCCCGTTTCATCCAGGTTATTTTTTACACATTTTGAGCAACGTCTTTCTGTCAAAAGCACAATGAGATTTCACAAGTCAGCAACAAAATGAGAGAAATAAATAGTCGCTTGATTTTTTTTCGGCAGGTAACCGCGTAGCAACTAGAAGCGCTTATCCTTTTAGCGTTCCTCCATGAGCCGCGTTGCCTATATAAAGGCTTCGTAGTTGTTTCAATTACAGTACGAATCTGCTGAACCAGTTTTCATGCTCCAAATTTTAACGTAACCTCAAGTCGCAATGAAACAAAAAGGTCCCAGAACTTTGCAAACAAATCTTTGGTTAAGAAGTTGATTGAACTGGAAATGAACTAGTGTCAGCAGTCAGCACTTTCTTATTTCGTAGATAAAAGCATTTACCATTGACCAGCTCAGTTTATTCTATTCCTTAACTGCCTTAAGGAAGCTACGCACTTCTGCAGTGTTTTTCTACTCAAACGCGCTATCAGAATCAGTATAGTCGGACGATCCCAGCCTTTCCATGTTTGACTCAATAGCTCGGTTTCGTTTCTTAGCTAGGTAGGTTGTTTCAAATTTCAACCTGGGCTCCATCTTTTTCAGCTGTTTAAGACGATACTTTCTCTGCCTAAACTCTTCTTTGGCTTCTTTCTTGAGAAGCTTTCTGGCAATATTCTGTTGCATTTCGATCTGCTTGTCTATGCAGGCCATTGCAAACAGTTTAAATTCCTCGTAATCTATTTCCTGGTCACCGGATATGTCATACTCTTCGAAAATCTGTCTTACCGTGTTCCTGCCGATATTGAACAGAAATCCGAATAAACGAAACTCCTCCGCAGATACGGTACCACTGCAATCACCATCTAACAGATCAAATACTGTACCTGAATGGCGGTAAATAAACTGCTTTTCTTGCCTGTCCTTAATTCCGACTAAGATGCATACAATCAGGCAAAATTCGTTGAAATCTATGGATCCTGATGCATCTACGTCTAACATGTCAAAGGTGTTGTAGATCTGAGAATTTGTTAAGTTGGTGGCATGTTTTAAAAAGCTGCAAAATTGGACATCGTTTAAGCTGCCCGTGTTATGAACGTCCAGCAATGAGAAAAGTTCGAAAGTAACACGAGCTTGTACACAAGTTAGTAAACTGTAGTTGTCATCCAGTGACAAGTACTGCAAGGTAGGCGATGTCACAATCATTTTCTTTTTGGCGAGCAAAAATAGAAGTTTCAGATTAAAAATGCAGTTATCATGAATTACAAACTTTCCTATTGCAGCCTTTGTTGCAACGAATCAGGACTATCTGGGTTTACTTTGTTTGTTTTCAGAATTCGAAATTTGCTATATTGTTTAAATTGCATTGTCTTTTTATTTTTAAATCACGTGGTACGTTCTTCACATGATACGGCTTCACTGAATTGTTGTGGCCATGCAATTTCCGGACTCCGAACTTCCTCCCTGCAAGTTACTGTTTTAGGAGTTACCAAGGTCAATCGACAGTAGCATTAAACCCTATCAATTGATTATCGCATTATGCCAATAATATATGCTGAATTAAACAAGAAAGCCTGTATTTTAGATTTCAAAATATAACAAAATCGGTTGGTCACAATGCAATGAACAGATTTTGTAATGTAATTCAGTTGGGCGCAATAAATAACGAGTAATAACGAGAAGCCATTAAGTCTTCATTAACCTACTCATCGCTAAAGCAATACACGTTTACTTTTCATAATTATTACTGAACGATCAAAAAGTTAACAGTTAACTAAAAAACAAAATTTACACACAAACAGCTAAAAAAATTAAACGAATGTTTTTAGATAACTGCATAACAGCAGAAAAAACAAAATTCGTCAAATTATTCGTGGTAAAGGCCATACACCACTGCACAGCCAAACACATCATTGCTCTCATAGGTAGCAGAAGCAAAATTGTCACTTTCTACATCCCAAATGCACCGGCTGCCGATGTGTACATCCTGATTGAACTTCTGTCCGACGTTTACTACGACCACAAACTTGTACCGCTTATAATTCAGTGCCTTTACTCTCGACAAGATTGTGTTGGCTATATACTTACTCGCATTTCTGCCCTGGCGCATTTCATACTGTCTTTCACTGAGAACGCACTCCAATACTTCTTCTATTATTTTCTTCACCGGCTCAGGTTTGAAAACGACAGCAGGTCCTAACTGGTAAGTGTTTTCAAGAGGTACCTTGGGCAGTCGACTCTCCATTCCATGTGGTTCAAATCCTATTAACTTCAATGTACCGCTGGATGTCTGGTCCAAACCGTGCTTTCCCATTTCAAACAAGCTTGATTTGCGGCTCTGCATTTGTAATACAGTTCTCAAAGCTTCATCTGTTTCTTCTACACTTGATCTTGAATCTCTTGAAATTGACATGATGAACAGCTTGTTATTAAAAGTAGTACTGACACTGTAAACAAAAAACACTCTGTTATTTACGTAACAATGGTGTAATAAAGATAGCGAAGCAAGAACTCTAAATAAAATGTACGAACATCTACACGAACACGAACATCTATTAGACTGCACGGATTGGTTACATAGAAAAATTTGTTCAACTACCCAATGGAATGACTAAAAGAGAAAACGAAACTTAGACCGTCCTTTCCATTAAGCGATGTTGTTATCCTTGGAACTGTCTGCAGTGGTGCACAGTAAAAATTGCAGCAGAAAAATGGCACAGGTAAAAATGACACAGGAAAAAAATGGCACACAAATAAATGGCACAGGAAAAATGGCATGGTAAAAACAGTACAGGAAAAATGGCACAGGTAAAAGTGGCACAAGTAAAAATGACACAGAAAAAACGGCACAAGAAAAAGTGGCACAAACAGAAAAGTAGGTACAAATGGTAAAAATGGTACAGAAAAAATGCACCAGAAAAAATGGCACAGGAAAAAATGGCACAAATGGAAAAGTAGGAAAATGGCACACATGTTATTTTGATGCATTTAATTTTATAATAAAACTGGAATGCGCTCAGTAGGAAGCAGATCTCTGCCAAAGCCGAACAATGCTAAACTTATTCGTCAGATTCTTTTAATTAAGAAAATTTTACACAAAGATAAACATTCAAACATACAAAAATGTACCTGTATTGCTATTATATAGACAAGCAAAAGACTCACAAAATATTCGTTTATTAAATGAGTTTATAATCAAGAACGCACGAATGTTCCACATGGTGTTAATCTACCATTTTCACCTTTAATTTTGGCGATGGTCATAAACTAACAAATGTATGCATACCAAATTACCTTATAAGGCTATAAATAACAATAAATAAAGGTTATAGACATACACACCATTTTATAAACAAGAATTTCTCGAAACTGGAACTAACTCGTAGTTGTTTGTCCAGGTAGAGATGACAAAAAAAGTACTACACACTCCCTCTGAGACTTCCACGAAGTGCTTCACTAATGTTTTTTGTACGTCGTGTTCGGTTAAGTTTTGCGGAAAAGAAATCGGCGAAGATTCATTTCTTCACAAAGTTTCTTGGAAGTTTTCGCGAAATAGGCTTACTGTCATAACAGAGAACAAACAACCAAACAAACAAGCAAACTGAGTTGAAGCAAAACTTCCCGGCACAGGTAAAAATAACTAAAATAATTATCCCGCACTGCAATCCTAACTCTAAGCACATATTTTACTAAGTGTGCCATTTTTTCCTGTGAAATTTTTACCTGTACTATTTTACCTACTTTTCCACTTATGCCATTTTGCCTGTGCAATTTTTACCTGTACCATTTTTACCGTGCTGTTTTTCCTGTGCCATTTTTACCTACATTCGTTTATTATATGATAGCCGTGGTTAACATTTCCTCTGCGAACGCATAAAAATATCTGATTATAGAGACCACATCGCGCCTTTCTATTGCTGCTTACCTTATTATTGAGGAACTTCTTAATCTTTGTTTCACGATTTAAACTAGCTCTATAGGCTGATAATTTTAGAAACTGTATGTCGTTTATGGCACACACAAGCTGAACATAAATTGAACACACGAATCACGCGTGCGTGGCTGTGTGTAAAAAGAGAAGCTTTTAAGCTGGTATCAAACACATGAATCAAGCAATGCATTAAATTTCTAACAGACAATGGAACTAAAGAACAGCTACCAGTAGAACATTATTTGTAGGTGAACAATGAATATGATGAAGTGGGAAAAACTTGAAGTCATTGTTAGCTAATCCGCCTACATTTCTCACGAAAGCGAGAATCATAGAATTTTGGTTTTGTGTAAGTAAAAAAGTCTGATAATCTTGATATTAAAGCTTTGTTCAGCATAAAATAACTATGTATTTAAGACTGAAGACTATTTATGGTTGAAGACTAACTTGGTTATACATAGTTAATGAGGATCCAAACCTATTACACTGTTATACAAAGTTAGATATCACTTAGAATCCTTATCCCTAATGAATATTTTTAATTACTTCAGGCGTTTTTTGATTTCAAAAACACGACCATTTACAAGTGTCCACTGTCCAACCACCACAAAATATCTGAAGTACCGCAAAACACGCCTTTATAAAGCAATTCATATCTCTTACCACAATTTGTATTGTGCCATTAAAAAAGAAATTCTTTATGATAAGTATCCAATGTATTCGTAACCGGCAAGTATCCACTCTGCGTGGAAGAACAATATCGATATTAAAGATGGTTTTGCACAGACGTAGTAACACTGTAGGCTACGAATGAAACTGAATCAAAGACTTACTGAAACCAGTAACCAGGCTCCAAAATGTAAAACCTCAGCACTTATGCTTTTTGATGTAACGTAAAATGCCAAAAATGAAAATGTACAATAGAATTTTTGGCAATGATGAGGTAATTTTTGCCTTGTCACAAGGAATCCAGGTAAAAAAGTCACAGGAAAAAGATAATCTGTCTCTAACCAAAATTATTTGTAACTTTTTTCCTAGCCAAAATTGTGACTTTTTTCCGTGACTTTTTCTTTTGACTTTATTACCGGTCACGACTATGGGCATAGTGAGTAGAGCTGGATACCGCCCTACGGTGTATCAAACTGCATAAAAATTTCAACCAGTGTTCGAACGGTGTCCAGCCTAAAATTTTGCAAACGTTGGCATAGTGACCAGTGATTCGGGCCTGGCCCGGTTCGATTCTGGAAGCCTGTACTACGTACGTGGTAAAAATGTCACCCACCCAAGTGTCACCAACAGAAATTATTAGATTGTAAGCACTCAAAAACATGCATTATGAGGCAACACCTATGAGTTGTGGAACTAGTGGGCCGAGTGACCTTTTACTTAATGTGGACTGGTCCATAGTTAAGCAAAGCACCTTATCTAAGATCTTATCATGTTTACTTACTAGCTATGGCGTAATTTGTCTCATAAATACGCCATCATTAATATTATTACCACCAGAGCTTTGTTCATCTGTTCTTATCTCAATCAATTGGCGTGAAACTAATTAGTGTTTCAAATAAAGAAGGGGATCCTTTTTGTGACAGGCACCTCAGGGGCATTTACTGAATTACCAAGAGTTACTTAGTTCCTTAGAAGGGCTTGGAATCCTGTCGTTGATTATTGTACCTATTTCATCTTGTTGCATCCTATTTCATCAGCTTACCTTGCTGCTTGTACTAATTTTTGCTTGAAAAGCTGCAGTACCAGGCAACAGTGCATGTGCAGCCAGGAAGAGGAGAATGAGATACCAGTAGCAAAGGCTGACTAGGAGAGACAGTTGTGACATTTGGTAGCAATTGTGGAATGCCGGCATGAAGACATAAGGTCACAACCCAATTAAGAAGAGAGATAGTCTAGTAAATGGTAATGGTGTAAGTCTAGTAAAACTGAAGGTACTTTATTCATTAGTTTCAATTTTAAGCCTCATATAATGGAGCCGTTGAACGCGAGTAAAAAAATACTTCCAAAGTTTGTTAACAACGAAAATAAAGTCTGGCTATAAAGGAAAGAGCAGTAGAAAAGTTTTTGCTGCAAATATTATCAATAATCTTTGACGAAATAATTTATAACAAACAAAGGTAAACTTTTAAACAAAACCTCGATAAATTCCAATGTGAAGATGTAAGGTGTAATATGTCAGGATGTCAATTCTCATACAATAAGGGCTGTATTGGGTGACGCAAAACATCACAGTCATGAATGAAGTGTGATCAGTTAGTGTTTTTGGTATGTTATTTTGGTAAGTTACGTGAATTATATCGAGTTCACCAGCATTAGTTACTGAATCGATTTTCAATATGAAAGCAATGGCAGAAATTAGTTTGGACACTCCATTAGGTATACTGATAAAAAACACTTATGAGCAGTGAGCAAGATGATTATTACTATCTTGTGTAGTAATAACCATAGCCAAAAAGTAGAAAAAACATCCGAGTTATGTTTAGACTTAACATCTAGAGATTATTAGAGTTACTACTGCTACTCTGGAACAGGCAGTAATGAAGCAGGCGTAGTAGAAGAAAATTTGAAAAGTTTAAAGAAAGAGATGAGGAAAACTGAAACTTAAAAGTTAAAAACGTCGACATTAAGAACAGAAAATAATGAAGTAGTAGAGAAACATTTTGAGAAATCTAATACTGGGCTTTAACTATTGAAAGAAAGAATATCACACAAGTGCTGAATTTATAAAAAATGATATTTAATAGAAATCTGTTAGTAGAAGAAGGAAACGCGCGAAAAACGTTAATCGATCGACTAGATAATGAAATGAGAGCTTAGTAATTAACTGACACTATACACATAGGATACAACTTTGAATCCTGAGATAGTATGAGCACAGAAAAGTCAAGATGAGAATAAATTAAAACAAACTGAGCTAAAGTTTGGCAAAATATGCCAAAATAAAGTAAGAAAAAGTACATGACTTAGCTTTTTAAAAAGAGTAGCAACAACATGTTACAAATAGTAGTCAAAAAGATGACAGTCTGTTACAGGCATATACCAAAGATGAAATTAAATCGAGGGACTCGGTAGAAACAAAATCCTAAATTAGAAGCAACATCAATGCCGCCATCTTGAATTAAAAATGGCAAACAAAAGTTCGACTTATCAGTCGATGCGAACCTTTTCATTCTAGTACATTCGTGTGAAGTTTCATGAAGATTCATTGCCGATTCATGGAACTTTAGGCTTTCCACAAATCCCCCAACAACAAGAACAACAATATCCCGATGAGCAGCGATTTTGGTCAACCCCGACCAATTTGTTGCGAATACCGATACAAGATGTAGAAGAAATATCAATGAGCATCTGTGCGAACGTGATATCATTGACATAGAAAAGTTCCCAAACACGGAAAATGCAAGAACTGTCAAAGATATGAAGACAGTAATGAAATATGAAAAACTTACATAAACTGATTGAAAGAAAGAGGAAGAAGGGGACAGTTCCTGTATATCTATGGCTTTTAGATACTACTTTTAACTACTACTACTACTGTTCAGTTGAAAGGCTGGAAAATAGACGTTTTCCCTTTCGTCTTTTATACCTACAGGCTTCAAAACTAATTCAACGAAACTTAACCAGGCACGCCAACAAAATAACACATTCTTCATTCAGAAAGTGTTATGCGTTCTCTAGCTATCAACAAAGGGCCATGTTAAAGCAATCAATTCTAGTGACTTTGAGAGGTCTATTGGCGCTGCTTAAGTGGCGGGCGAAGCCAGTATATGGCTGCTTCTAATGCTATCCTTTTTGCTGAGACATTCAAGTAAATTTTGGACGTCGCCGAGGTGTGATGTTACTTTTGACTGTATGGTTTATCATTCTCTATACCTGAATTTAATCGTCATATCACTATTGCAATATATTTGCTGTAACTTTCATTCAACCCTACCAAAGAGGATTCCTGAATTCGCCATTGTAAATCTGAACAGATCTGTTCAGAAAAGCAAAACTTTCTCTTTCTATATATTTTCAATTCCAGTTCCGTATAATTAATTACATGGTTTATCGAAAAATAAGCTTGACTAGTTGCAATAATTCAGTAGGCAATACAGTACAATAATACAGTACTACTAATTTATTACAGATGAGGGCGCCACACGTACTGTAAACTTAACAAAATTATTCAAAAGAAAAAAGTTTATTCATCGACGGTGCAAGCAATAATAAAAGACGCCACACCGCAGAACAATGGTACCATTTTTGTGGCTTTGTTTACTTTAAATAACACACATTATTTAGAGTGAAGCGCATCGTGATGTTATTCGCAAGAAGTCAGTGGAGGGCAGTGGCGCATTAACAAATAAGCTTACTAGGCAACATCCTAGGGTGCCAAAGTTTGATGGGCATGAAATTTCAGAAAAGAATTCTTATTCTCCTCAAAAAATGTGTATACTTTTTAAAAGACCAAATTTTATAATACACCACAGGCAGTTGCTGGGCGAATCTTCTACATAACTTCCGCATAACAAGAAGTTGTGCAGTGTGTTTAGTGTAAGCGCTATGCAAATACGTGTAATTAATAATGACCACGTTGAAACTAGGTTAATAATGTTGCTAATACACCACAAGTAACTGTTTAATCTCCTCATTACATAAACGACCATAAATTCACGGTAGAAATGGGTGGGACAGAACTACTAGCCTAGGTCGTCATAAAGTCTTGATATGCTTCTGGTGAAGGGTTGTATGGGTAGCATAAAATTGAAACCATTATAATTTTGTAATGTAAGTTGTTCGGTGATAAATAACAGAATGACAAGATTTTGCTTGACTGGCATGACATTAACGATGCGTGTTCTTTCAGTTCGAAAGAAAATCGTATGAATTGGTGAAGTTCAAATATGCATTGTGATTGCAAAATCAGGCAGCTTAGCCTATCTGCACAGAAGTGTAGAAGCTTAGTACCAGAAAACAAGTTTTCAATGTCATCCGAAGTTATCGTGTGACGTCATACTACATTACGTCCTGGCTTGTTATGCCTCTTTTTTAAAAAAAATCCAAAAAATTCTTTCTCTATTAATATGCATTCTTACTATCAATATTGCTATCAACATCATCTCCGTCATCATCATCATCATCGTCGTCGTCGTCGTCATCATCATCATCATCATCAGTACGATTATCACCACCAATATCATGTGTTTGCACTACATACTACGATTAGTTAATTACGGGTTTACTGTTTTTTTCTCAGTGGTGTTCACAGATCACAACAGACTTGGCCTGTACGGAAAAAGCTTGCTAAAAGTTGGGAGTGGTCTACTTTTTGTAATTTCTTATCTAATGAATTGTTCAATTTATTTGCAAAACGAATGCAAAAGCAAACTTCGCACGTAATTGAATAACGCACGCGAACTCCGCGCTTGTGGGTGCATTTTACGCGTTTTACAAAACATTAGAATTATTTTTTGAGGTTTAGTTTATTTATAGTGTGCATGTACGCAATCGCATGACTATTCACAATTACAGGCGTAAGTTGCTTAATAATAAGCAGGTAAATAAATAAATAGGTAAGTAAGTAAGTAGGTAGGTAGGTAGGTAGGTAGGTAGGTAGGTAGGTAGGTAGGTAGGTAGGTAGGTAGACAGGTAGGCAGGTAGGTAGGTAAGTAGGTAGGTAGATAGGTAGGTAGGAAGGTAGGTAGGTAAGAAAGTAAGTAAGTAAATAAGTAAGTAATTAAGGAAGGAAGGAAGGAAAGAAGTAAACAAGTAAGTAAGTAAATAAGTAAGTAAGGTAAGGTAAGGTAAGGTAAGGTAAGGTAAGGTAAGGTAAGGTAAGGTAAGGTAAGGTAAGGTAAGGTAAGGTAAGGTAAGGTAAGGTAAGGTAAGGATTAGGAATCGAAAAGAATTTCTTATCTTCTTAAGAGAAAAGGCAATGAGTAGTGAATTCTGTATTAGCAAGTTCTATTGTACTACATAATGTAAGTCTTACTGACAATTGCTACACTTAATTACTCTGTAACAGCAATATAGCTGAAGGGGTGGCTGACTGATTTTTTAGCTCATCGCCATCCATCCGCCACCAATGTGTCTCTTCTGTAATTTACTATTCGTCACGTAAATTTATTTTTTTAAACTATATCATTTAAACTAAGGTAAGGTAAGATAAAGTAAGTTAAGGTAAGGTAAGGTAAGTAAGTAAGTAAATAAGCAAATAATTAAGTAAGGAGGAAGGTTTATTTTTCACCTTTCTACAATATAATCAGTGCAAGAATGAATGATATAGTTTAAAAAATAAATTTACGTGACGAATAGTAAATTACAGAAAAGACACATTGGTAGCGGATGGATGGCGATGAGCTAAAAAATCACTCAGCCACCCATTCAGCTATATTGCTGTTAGTGAGCAATTAAGGGTAGCAATTGTCAATAAGACTTACATTATGTAGTACAATAGAACTTGGTAACACAGAATTCACTACTCATTGCCTTTTCTCTTTATCTAAAGAAGTTAAGAAAATCTTTTCGATTCCTAGTCCTGACGTCTATTTAGACACACGCACGAGACGAATTTTTCAAATCGGACGTAGACTTTTATTAACATGACGTAATTCGGTTATTGCTTGAACACCGACTGTCATCAAAATGGCTTCTTTCTTGTTCAGTGAGTTTACATAGTGGTTTCACAGTTTGATTTAAGTTGATTGTCTGGCGAAGTTTGAACAGGCACATTTTCCTTGATTCAATAATGCGTGCTAGCTAGGTATTAATAGGCAGGTAAAAAGACGTTCTCTTGTTATTGACATAACAAGTTACATTTTATAAGCTATGCGGCACGAAACTCTGCAAGTGATAACTCTAAATAAATTAAAAATTCTGAAAGGGTTTTTTCTTCCACTGGGATTCGACCCTGGATTTTCCACAGGAAGAAGAATAAGTTATAAATGTTCTTTAGCTTTATCACTGTATGCTCAAAGTCAAGGATTTCATGAAATTTTATACTTCATAATTTTCATTTTTTTTCAATTACTAGCGAAGTGTATTTTTGTCTTTAAAGATAATTCCAATTTTCTTAAAAAGAAATAAACGCAGTGAGCTAGCGAGGATAACTAAATTAATAAGCGATTAGATGGTCCTTATTAGAGTTGACGAAAAATATTTTTGGCAGACTTACGACCTTTCTGATACCCATTAAGGAAGTATTTTCTATCACCTTTTTGAATGTAGAACATAACAGGAAAATCTCCTGTTTCATCCACTGTATGATGCCGCGAAGCAAATCTCAGAATTATTATCATTTTTTGCTTAAAAGATCATTGATGCGGTTGACAAGTCCTGTGATCTTAGAAAAAGAATATTACTCTTATAACATTGCTCCAGTATTTTAAGACATGGAAGTTATGGGCCTGTATAAGTCAAATATACGTCATCATCTTTTCATGGATTGGTAAACAGTTAATTGAAATGAAACGAGTAGTGATCAGCGTTAGCTTTGCTATTATCTGATGCGCTGTTTGCCTATTTATCGGCAGTTTGCCTCCCTTGGGTGGCGAATTCGCTAAACGAATCTCACTTCTCAAACAAACCAAGCGAGGCCAAGAAAGCAAAGCGATGCGCTTGACTGATCAGCAGTGACCGCGCGATTTGCGTTACTATTGTTCTTGAAATCCATTCTAGTAAAAACCTGGCTTCGTTATTTCCCAACTTGCGCGTATTCTTATTACTACTAAGCAAATGTGAGCAATGCATATTTTGAAGATGCATTACGTTATTAGGCTTTTCTATAGCAAACAACTCTGTTTTTTTAGCTTCACCAAAAATATGGTGGTTAATATGAAATTTCCTATCGCATTAACATTAGAAAATACGTTGAACTGCGTCTACTATGCCTTATAATGTAGTCATATAAACTAAAATGTCACAGCACTTTCTATTAGTTTAAAGATAACGATAGTTTAAAGCTAAATCTAATCTACCTATACGGGAAAGAATCACTGTAAAACTTTTTCATTAAAACCCACAAAATTTAAATTGCCATATGCGTGCAATTCCGTTTTTGTTACACACACGTATGGAATCTCACTGCGGAGTTTTTAACTATTTCTCTTGTGTTAAATGATTAGTTTATGTTTAAGAGATTTGAATTTGAGTATTTGAATACGAGAATTGTACGGGAAGTTTGAATTTGGTTCTTCGTGCTACAATTTTTATATTGCAAGCATCATAAACCTTAAACACGTTTCACATTCATTTTAATTAATTAATTAATAAATAATAATAATAATAATAATAATAATAATAATAATAATAATAATAATAATAATAATAATAATAATAATAATAATAATAATAATAATAATAATAACAATAATAACAATAATAATCCATTTTTTAGTGCAGTCTATTTTGTTGAATACTTGACCCTTAATAAGACCAAACAAACCATTCCCAAAACAGTATGAGAAAACTGATGTTGCTAACACAATATTCTTTACAGGCTCTAGCTGAAGCATTATCAATGCGCCGAATGTGATAGCTTAAACTTTAAATGTGATCTTCTTAATCGTCTTTCATATATAGGTAAGTTGTAACCTTGATCTTACTATTACTATTAACAGCTTACAGTATTAGCAAAGCACCGAAATGCAGTATTCATCACATCATTCAAACTGGACTTGCTTTAAACAATACTTGCCTTATCATTATTGTTATCATTACCGTCATCATCTTCGACATAACCATCATTGTTTCACTAATTATTTAAAATCCTAATTGCTTATTTAGGCTATAAGTAATTATGGTGTTCGTAATAATTGTAATAATTAATAGTATGAGTCATTAAGTTTTTAAATCTTAGTCAAGAAAGAAAAAAATGGAAAATTCAGTATTGCGTCTTGGGCCTAAATTTGAACTTGGGATGCTTTAGATCGTATATATATTTGTTACTACAACCGTTAGACCACACAGTCTCTTATAATCAAAGCAGGCATTTATTTAAACTTAAGAAATCAACAACAATCCAACATAATTATACAGCGTTACTTTATTCACTCCAGAGTAACTACTAAATGAATGTAATAATTTAATCGATTTCAGTCTAGATAATTCCATATTAATTAACTAAGCACATAGTATCCTAATTGCATTTTAAATAATTACCGGTAGTAAACTCAAATTAATATATTTTTGTCCATGTTCACGACATTGAATGGCACCTTTTCTGATCTTTTTTTCATGTTTCTTTCGCAGAAAGCTTGGCTTCATAAACTTGACAATTGTAGTTTCGTTCTATAATCAATCATCAACTTTTATCATCGCCATTAATTTGATCGTCGTTAATTGGTGACAAGCTAACAGATAAACACTTACAAAAAGTAGTAAAAGCCAGTTGTATTATGATATAATCAGTGTATACTGCAGAAATAATGCCACTGCATAAAAATAATGACTAGGCACTAGACAGTAGCCAAATGTCCTAGCAAAAAAATCCAGAAAGGACACTTGGAATTAACTTAATCATTTCGACCTGATTCAGATGTTTCAAAAGCAATTCATATTAACATGTGTTCTTTTTCTAAAACCCTACAATAGCAAACCTTGCACGAAGAACCGCGTACGCGCATTTGAACAACATCACAGACCTTTCGAAAAAATCGCGTGGCGAGCCTATATGTTCTTAGACTGCGGCCTCCTCTATCACAAAACCTAATGGACCTACAACACCCTAAGTCGAACGGTCTATTTAGGCGTCAGCAATTTGCCCAAAAGTATATCCAATTTCTGCGAAATTAGTCATAGGTGTACGAGCCGAGGGCTGGGGGGGGGGGTACTGCAGCTTCCCCGTTTTCGGCAAACACATATTTTCGGGTAAACAAAATCGCAAACTTTCTCCATGCCGCCAAATGAAATGCCCGGAATCCGGACATTTTTTGACCATGGGGCGGGGTGAGACAAGACTCGACGACGGACTTTATACTGGTTGGCGCTGCATATTTCGGGCAAGAGTGGCTCAACTCTCCCCCCCCCGGAAAAGTCAGTCCGTACGCTTATGAAACTATTCGGCATAATTTCGAAAAAAACAGAGAGAAAATGTTTTATAGTCCTAAGTTGAAAAATAAGCCAACAATGCAAAGAATCTGAACAAGATTTCTTGTTTGATGTAAGAATCCTTGAAACAGACGAAACCATCGACGCCTTCGCGGTGTAGTATAAATCATTTGTAATAAACTACGTATAACAAACACGTAAATGCCCCAAGAGTAAAAAGTAGTTTTCATTTTCACGGCGTTTTTACTCTTTAAACCCTTTCGCTGTTTTTGGAATATTGCGGAGACAAGATTATATTAAATCACTCCTATCATGGGACCTGGTATTCAAAGATCAAGTAACATTCTCCTAAATTTTGTCTTGCAGAGAAACATTTAAACAGAGAACCTAAGAAACCGCAAAAGTGGGGAACTTGCAAGAGCGTGTTGACCATCTGTGTCTGGACAGTGGGTCAGAAAACACACAATTCTCGTTGCAGCACGCCAAAAGTATTCTGCAGTCAAAAGCAGCTAAACTCGTCGGTGCGTCCTGTGAAATCCTGGCGGGAGAAACAAACAGAGAGCACTGCGAGGACGCCGGAACAACACCGGACATCCCGAATCCAGATCCAGAGGCGCCGAGTTTTCAGCCGGTCTCCCATCAGAACGTTGTAGTTCATATGCCTGGGTGGCCCCGTTGTGGAATGGACTTGGACGAGTATCGCATTAGAGGTAAACTCATAAGCTTCATTTCAATCTACTTCTGTTGTGTAGCCTCGATTAGGATTAGACCCTTTTACTAATAAAGCAACAGTAGGTCCTGAAGTGTGCCAGTTTGTGACTTTTGCACAGGAGATGATGAGTACAACAGAGCTAATATTGATCAGAAGACAAAATTGAATACTCTTGCGTACGTCTTACGCTTTTAAATGTCACTTAATTAAGGGTTTAAATATAAATTCTTACAAACAACTCTACTGATTTATAACATTAGCATCTCATTCTACGAACGTGCAAAAACTAAAACTTTTTCATGAAAACTAGCTATGCCAATTTTCCGTATGAAGAAGTCTATGACCTTTTTTAATCACCTGTAGCAAAATTTAGTAAATAAACGTAGGAATGCTAGTAAATAAAGTCCTTTAATAACCTTTATTCAACAAGTTTTTCATCTTAGCATCGTAGCCCTCCCTTTATGATAATTGCGTTTTGGAAACAGTTGGCTCCCCTGCACAACAAAAAAGTTCAACTTTCAATACAATTTCGATCGTAAGCAATAAATTGAAGACTTTTCCTAAAATGAGTTGAAACGCTTGGGACTTCGTGCATCAGGTGGTCAAACTAAAATTTAAATGAAACAAGTCAATTTTGTGTATGCAAGTTATTGGTGGTCAGGCGCTGCGCGTCCGATTCGAGCCACTTCGTCGAATATTATGTTATTTCGTTTAATTTGATCTTGATGTGCACATGTAACTTGACTGATACTACGGGTGGCATTTACTAAAATCCATTAGGTATAGAAACATGCTGAAATAAGCAAACTATGATATTCGTGCACAAAACACAGTAGTATTGTTGATTACCATTACATATTTGTTTCTTTGGAAGAGTGGAGTAAATAGGTGGTCCCAGCGAGAGAACAGTTAAAGGCAGAAACCGAGAGAGAGAGAGAGAGAAACGAAGACATACACAAAGAGGGAGAGTGAGAGAAAGGAGAGAAAGAGAGACAGAAAGAGGAGAGAAAGAGAGAGAGCGAGTGTGAGAGAGAGAGAGAGAGACGAAAAGACGAAGAAAGAGAGAGAGAAAGAAACAGAGAGAGAGAGAGAGAGAGAGAGAGAGAGAGAGAGAGAGACGAAAAGACGAAGAAAGAGAGAGAGAAAGAGAGGAGAAACAGAGAGAACGAGAGAGAGAGAGAGAGAGAGAGAGAGAGAGAGAGAGACAGAGACAGAGGACGGGATGTACAGTCTCTACACTATGACCATGACCTTGTGTTTTCAAATAATTTGTTTGTGCAGTAAAAGATTCGCTGTTGTTTGATCAGCTATGACATTATAGAGTGTGTCCTGTTGCCTCTATGATAACACGACACCTGTTGCTGAATACATGAGCTACAATTAGCTGTCTTTACATAGCTAATCAGGTTTCAGTGTTTGTTATGAGTGAAGCCAAAACTGGGCTTCTGTCAAGCTATTATTCGCTAACATGCGAATGGGCGCTGTGCTTAAGATGGGGTGCGGGTATACGCAGAGCCGCCGAAGTGGGTAAATATTTGAAGGCCATTGTAATGTCAATTACACAATTTTAGGAAAGCCGGTTGGTATATTTGTTCATCAGATACAAGTTAATATAAGCTATAATGAGCTGGCACTAACGATAGGTCTTATATTCTATTCTAATACATCTATTTAGGGAAATTCCACTAATAATGGTTGACCTGCACGTATCGAGTTTTTAATCCGCAAGCAGCGGATTGCAAGAAAAACCCATTCGCTGATTTCATCGTCTCATTTTGTTGGTCATAGAGTTTTCTTAAGCACCCACTCTTAATTCACATTAATTCGCAAATGCAGGAGGCTGGGATAGGGCAGTGACAATGGTATAAATAATTTAAAAACGCAAAGACTGTTTAGGGACCCGAGAGAGGAGTCAAAATGTGAAAATTAGCACAAACTGCTCAGTCTCCAGGACAAAGCATAGTCATGTGATAATCAAGCTTGCATATTGGGATCTGATCTGAATTCATTCAATCTTGTTATTTTTCAAGAAATTTTTCTAGATGTTACTAATTGTGTCAGAGCACGACTTAGAAAACTATGAAAATTTTAACAATCTTATGTTATATTCTCCACATAATCCCATGTGATGTGCAACTTAATCTTAGCAGCCAATGCAATGATAGTTTACTCACCCTAACGTAATTATTATGTCTAAACAGAGTAATTTTTTGAAATTAATTTAGTCTCGATTTATGGGTATTTAAGTAAACTGCAATATTATTATTAATGACGTAGACAAATAGTTATTAAATAGTTTTAAGCAAATTTGGCAGAAATAAAGGAACTGTGAAATCCAGGATTTGAACCTTGAACATTTGGATTGCAAATAATGTGTTCGCTTATCGGGTATTACATGCTGGCTTGGAAAATACTTTTGAAAACAGAGGCATAACAAAAATGCGCGAAATCAGTTTCTCATAGGAAAGTAACAGTTTGTCTGAAAGCACGAAGAAAATCCCCTTTCTTACATCTCGTAAGTTTAAGGATTAACCTTTTGCAGCGTTTCTAAGCCAAATGAATTTATTTCCATCAAATTAGAACTACGTTAATCGGAGGGCGTATATTGCAACTTGTAGGGTGTTGGAAACAATGCGCGCCATTACGTTAGGAAAACCTAACTTAAAACTTGCAAATTTTTCAAGAAAATTTGAAGCAAATATTTTGACACAAACGCGTGACGTTACAGAGTGTCAAGTGCTTCTCAACGCCCGTGCCAGTCAGGGAGTGCTTCTGGGAATTCACAAGTTTTTCACTCATAAATCGCGTAGATTGTTATGGAATTAGCTGGCTGCAATAAATTCAGATCAGTAACTAGCAGAAGTGAGACATTAATAACGCGTTATGGGATTTTTATTGCCAAATACTTCTGTTGTTATTTGATAATTGAGCTGATTGCAGTCTACCTGATTAAAATAACACATCCTTAATTGTGATCACCTGTGTCACTTGGATAAATAAAATAAATGTTACGATAGGCAAAGGCTTGATCAGGAAATATCTTAATCACACAGCAACAATGTTGGTAACAAGAATTTTTGCTAACTTTTTGTACAGAATTTGCCTAACAAAATTATTGAACAGTTACAATTCCTTCTAAAACGAAATTAATGCCTAATTTTCGTGCTAAAGCATCATACATTGCCGTTTCGCCCGAGCAGCTTGAGGAAAATAAATTACACTCTTAAAAAGCTTAGACTCGAGTAAATTAGTTTTGTGTGTGAAAATAATACAAAAAGTGAGAAATGAACAGAGAAACTTAGAAAAAGCTTTACATTTAATTGGTGTCTCTTTTAGTTTGATGCTTTGAATGTGCCTGATGGTAGCTATTGTGTTCCATATCTACAATGTTTAGTTAGTGGTACTAATTATTGCTTCTTGATGCATACATTAATACATGGTAAGTTTAACACATTGATATTTGCTATATTTGTTAAAACATTCTCTATTGAAATTAGAGATCGCTTCATAAAAAAATAGTTCAGAAATTTACACTTTCATAAATTCTTAATCATTAAATATGCAACAAAAATTTTCTTAATATAAAATTAAACAAAGTACTACCCAGTTTATTATTATTATTTCTTGACTCAGTAAAGACGTGTACATTAACGATATAAAAGCGTAGCCAACATTTTCGTTGTCCTCCCAACTGCAGAAATCGTTTGTCTAGTTGGCACAATATTATTAGACAGAAATAGTGAATATATCAGAACACTATTTTAGAATCAACTCGCTCTTACCACAGTGGCCCAGAACTTATAGATCAAACATATCCCATGTACCATATTCATTAACAATGTGTGGCCCTTTCTTTAGCCTGTTAGCTCCTAAAAATCTGGATCAATCCGAGACATCGACCTTCAATGAAAAATTCCCAAAAAGTAAACCTAAACTTGCAAAAACTGCTGTAAAAAAACAGTAGAAAAAAGGCGTGATTGAGCTGTAGAAGGAGAAGAAACAAGTAAAACTAGGCTTGGTGTTCTAGAATCTGCTATTGTGAAGGCGTGGAATATATATATCCCACGGTATTAGTCTAAAAGGAAATTATTATGATGAACGCCGGTAAAGCATTTCACATAGAAGCAGTTCTGGCGAAAACTACAAGTGTATGGCATAGGCATTGGCATAATTTTATACGGTACATGATAGAGGCATTGGCGTAATTCTACACGTCCCTGCAGATATTCCAATTAAGCCGGCAAAAACGTCTAAAAGTCATATAGGGTAATATTTGTACAGATACCATATGACTGACTACAGTGCGTTATTAGCAGAAAAAAAATTATGATAATTTAAATAATTAAAGCCAACTGTGTCAATTACTAATCTCCCAAAGATTGAAACGCCTGCGAATAGTGAGAAAAGAACTTAGTGTGAAATTAATGCACCGTTAGGGTTATGGTCGTATCTCGATCGACCTCTTATTGATTACTAATATATGACATCACTAATAATTAGTGAACAGCTGAAAATTAGCTTCGTTTTTACCTAGCACACGTTTGCACGTCTGATCAACGGTTCGCCGATTGCTAGTTTGTTGAAAATGAAGCCCACTATTTCGTCTAGCGTGTGCGCTAGTAAATTAATGATGTAAAAATGTGCTAGGACAAACTTGGGGAGTAATTTTTATTATTATTTTGCATTAAAACCAAAACAAAGCACGTTTACAAAGAAAACAAAACAGAAAAAGGTCAAAAACATAGAAATGCTGATGGACAATAATTTTTGTTGTCTTACTCCACCGAGTTGTGAAGCTGAGTAATGTTAGTAAGTAAGTTGCAGTAAAGTTTTTATTGCAAGCATTTCTCATATAATAACTATAAATAACAGTTAGTATAAAATACAATAATTACAAAAAATTACGATAATATTAATAATAATAATATTTATTTTGTGTAGAGTTTAAATCTATACACAACACTACTGACAATATTCAAAGACACTTCACAAAGATATCTAAAATCACCATGACGGACTTAAAAAAAGGTTTACAAGATTAAACGGCAATCCTACTAAATTACAATAAGTAAATACGTAAAAAAACACAGATTCACAAAATACAAGCATATAACGACAAATGAAAATTTCATTTTCTTCAAAGATTGTATGCTGTTTTAGATAAATATGTATTAATTTGTATTTTAAAAGTGTTTGTGTTCGAAAGTGTCCTGATGTGGATAGGCAGGCTCCATAGAGTTGGTCCTACAGCAAATGACCTATCACTCAAATGGAATAGCGCACTCTATGAACTGTAAGAAAAGAGCTATCATTCGATCTAAGACTATACCAATTTGAATTTGTTGCAAGAATCATGTCACGAATGTAATTAGGTGCCTCGCCATGAACTATAAAATAAAGTCGAGACAATTCTAAGAGTTCATGCTGTCTTAAAACCAGACGCAACCAATCCCCAAAAAATGCACATCAAATTACAATCCACATAAAATTACAAATAATAGATTTAACTATTTGTTATACAGTTTTGAATAAAATAAATGTCACTATTTACAATACACTCACACGAGCACTGCTAGAAATTAAGACTCTACTTCTAAGAGAATAAGCAGCTTTACTTAATAAAATGTCAAAATATAGTATGTCAAGATGCACACACATACACCTTTGCTTAAAACCAGGTAAAGGTTTACCTATAAACTGAAATCAAAGCTTGGTGTTCTTGGTTTGGTTTGCGGCCATTATCCTGGAGAGTTCAAAAAACGTCAAACTGAAAATTCAACTTGCGTCCACCATATAAACTGGCCAGAAAGCCAAGGCGTAAAAAAGCGTTGACACTCAGTTTCAGGAAGTTCGTTAAACCTCTAGTGCGCATGACCGACTTTTGATTATTAAAGAAATAAAAAAGAAAACATGAACACAAAACACATCTCGCTCTAGAAGGAATTTGTATTTTAATCTGCATGTACCTAACAAAGTTTAGTAACGCTGAACCTGCTCTGTCAATAGATGAGTGGCACTTCTACTATATCACCCTGTTTTTTTGCCTCGTTGAAGAGAATGTATAAGCACCCGGGTCCAGCTAAGAAACTTCTGTCGATTCAAAGTCATCTCAAAGGATTGCCCTTGATCTAGCCTTCTGTCACGTCAACATCCACCTTAAAATACACAAGTCCAGCTGATGGACCCCTGCTTGTAAAATGCCGTACTATTACTATAGTCGAGAAATAAGAAAATTATAGAGTGTTTTCAGTACTCAATTTATTGTACCTTGTAACCCAATCAAACGGCACGTTTTATAAACTCAAAAAGACAATCCCTAAAATACGGCAACAGATCGACGATGCGAAATTTTAATTTATTTGCCCTGGTTTACCGGATTTAGCTTATCATGCGAAAATAATAACAAACCATGGTTGTTCCTCTTGTCTTGAAAACTAATAAAATCAGCTTTTAAAACTTTAACACCTGTAACCTTCAAAACTTAATATCAATATCTTAATTCTTTGTTCTCTATCTTGACTGAATTTCGTGAACGTCTTCGGGAAATTCTTCAAAGAAGTGTTTCTTCTTTGCATTTCCTGCCGAAAGAAATGAAATTTCGTCAAAAGAGAGAGAGAGAGAGAGAGAGAGAGAGAGAGTTTGTCGCAGAGAAATGCTCATTGTCGTCCGGTATACTACGTGAACTCTCTTGGGCATTGACAGAGTTTTAATCAAACAAGACACTTTCTGAACTTTAAAAGACAATCCCTAAATTCGGCTACAATTCGTCGATGCGGAATTTTAATTTATTTGCCGGGTTTAGCGGATTTAGCTTGTCATGTGAAAATAATAATAGACTATTATTGCTTCTGTGGTCTTGAAAATTTGTAAAATCAACGCAAAACCCATGGTGATCTCGTGCAGTGCAATCATCGCGGTCCTACTACGATGTGTATTCGTTTCTAATAAATTCTACAGTTGTGCTGTATATGATCTTAAATCAACTCCTTAAATTATGTGTGTTAATTCTCTATCAGCCTTCGATGGTCTTCTTGTGTTCTTTAAAACTAATCAACAGTTAAAATTTACCCCGGAGAACGACATTCAAAAATTGTGAGTCAACCAGTTTGGAACCCGGAACCTTGTAGTATCAGGCCACACTTTCGGTCCATTTGAGCTGTCAAAACCCATGTTGTGAATCGGTTGTGAATTTTCATACTATCAGCACGCAGTCAGTTAGAGGCTCTGAGTACCTATTACTTGATATCGCTATTGTCATTAACTTGGCTATTGACGACAATTGTAATAGCAATTTTTACCAAGATTTTTTCGTTTTAATATTGTTTAATTTTACTTCAATTTTCGGTTCATATAAAAATTGCTGCAGCATGTCTCGCGCGACAATTGCTCGGTGTTTCGCATGTACCAGTTTTCAGAGATTATTTAATCATCGCAGCCATACATTATAGCTTGGCACAGCAATTAAATTAGAAGTTTGCCAAATTAATCATATAAACCAAACTGATTTTATCATCCGCATCGTTCATTATTAATGTAAAATAAGTTCCTCATTAATTATTTGCAAACATTTAATGACAATTTTCTACAACCCTTATTACTTCACAATCGAGCTTATTATTATTAAAACGCGTGAGTTTACCTGTAATAGGCTGCAATTAAGAAGCTTTGATTATCTTTATGAAAAACTAAATATGCTTATATTTTTCTAAAGTGATGGCTTAGTTATGATATTGTCCTGACATTATTTAGTAAATCCAACTTTTTAGTCTAGTGGGATAATATTGGGCCTGGTATTGTTAGTAAAGCCCACTTTTTGGTCTAGTGTGATAGGATTCTTCAACACCAAAATGACAGAAAGCTGAATGAGTGAACGAACGAACGAATGAATGAATAAATAAATAATTGAACGAACGAATGAATGAATGAACGAATGCAGGAATGAACGAATGAATGAATGAACGGATGAGTGAGTGAGTGAGTAAATGAATGAATGAATGAATGAATGAATGAATGAATGAATGAATGAATGAATGAATGAATGAATGAATGAATGAATGAATGAATGAATGAATGAATGAATGAATGAATAAACGAACGTATGAATAAAGTAATGAATGAACGAGCGAACAGAGGAAGAAAGGAATGAACGAGGGAATCAATGAAAATTTAATGAACAACGAAGCAAACAAATAAGCATGCCATTGACGAAATTTGAGAAAATTGCAAACTCTGAGAAAAACATTCTTATACCAACCAAAGTTTTGTTTAGCAAAAAGTTTGAAAAAGGACTTATATTTATACAGTTAACAATACAAAATTACAACAACTTTTAATAACAATAACGTGATATCTTACCTTCTTGATAAACTTAGCCGCTTTCACCTTAAAAATTACACAAATTTGATTCCCAGACACTAAAACTGGCCTTAACCGCAATCATCCCAGGCAACCAAAATGCGTAAGCAACAAAAACAAAGGGTTAAGCGTTATTAAGGGCGCTCGTGACTTGATTACTGATAAACAATTAGGAAAATGTAAGCGTTAAATCAAAGCGGTGAATCGTCTGACCACGTTCCAGCCATAATGAACCACCAGGAAAAGAGGAAATTGTGACACAAATGCATATTTAACTTCATAAGGCTTTAATGTAATTGTCCGACTAAAATTAGTTCCTGTATAAACTAAATTGCTGTGGACTTCAGTTAACAATTGTCTCTGCGTAGCCCTTGGTATAAACGTCCATCAAGAAAAGGTCTTGGTAGTCTGCTGAGATCAATGATTCCTTGCCATTATTCCTCTGCAGAACAAGTTCCCCACTGTAAAATGGCTTACTTTCCTACGTTCAATGAAGAGAAAATACTTAATCTCTTATTACTGTAGTCTTTGATTGGCTCGCTTCCATTATGGCCTTTAAATGTCAACCAACCTCCCTTCGACCTTGACACATGTACAAATCTGAACTTGTGAATCCCACTGATGTACTCAATGTTAAATTCAGCGGTGTTCAATTGGTGTTCAATGCCAGACGGATCGAGATTCCTCCGTGTCTCCCAGGTTTTAACACACAATTGTCTAATATAATGAAGAGTTATCATTAATTCCAGGTCACGGGTTCAAACTCCGACTAGAACTCAATTTTCGGCATCTCCTTTCTTTTTCTAACTCATTACCCGCAATGGGTAATAATTGTTAAAATAAACCGCAATAGTTTATAAACGCTTTCGATCACAGTAATAATCTAATTAATTAATGATGATGAAGAAAGAGATATTACTGTTTTTTGATGTAAGAAACACCTGTTCGTTTTTCTTAGATTAGGCGCATTATCAAATTCACACTTATATAATCAGCGTGAAATTTGAAAGTACTGGTGATACTAGTTAGTGTATATTGTGTGGTCATTTATTGCCTACACCATTAAAACCATCATTCCTACTCCTTAACGTAACTGTCGTCACTGTTACTGTCATTATCATCATGATCAACGTTCTGATTATTGTCATCACCGCAATTATCGAAACTGTCCAACGCCATTATTGCCCCCATTGCAATACAACACTTGTAATTACAGGAAAAGAGATGGTGGATTACATAGCGGATTATCTTCAAAACATTCGAAACCGACGAGTATATCCGGCAGTGAAACCCGGATACATGCGTAACCTCGTACCGGAAATAGCACCGGAAAACGGGGAGTGCTGGGATGATATATTTGCTGATGTTGAGCGAGTCGTTATGCCCGGAGTATGTAAATAATTCTTTAAAATACTAAACAAACACACTGGCCATCCAGTTTAGCATTGTCATTGCCAGATCACTCAGGCTAGAATGAATGTAACGAATTGGACTAATTTTGAACCAGCATTTCCCGGAATTAATCAAAATTCTTATTAATAATGATAAAACCTCACAGTTTTTTCCTGTTTTTCAAAGTTCGGTTTCATAATTCAGTTAATTGTGGGTCTGTACCATTATTATTCATAATAACCTAGAAAATTCATTCCTTTTTTTTGCAAATGCTATTCTATTTCTCTGAATAGTTGGACAGTGTGGCAATGGCCATCATCTGGACAGTGGCCATCATCACTAATACGGTGGTGAAACAAATACTGGCCACTAGACACTGGCCTGCGACATCCATGGAATTTCATATCTGTCTCTTCTGCCAAGACAGATCAGTACGCGGTGCATTATCTTTACTTGGTCTTACGATATTCAAACTTGAGACCTCGGGCAGCCTAGTCCCAGACAGAATAGGCAAGCACCAGATACATAACAGATATGACTTCAGACAGAATAGACCCTAGACAGACCAGCCACGGACCAGACTTATAACAGATCTCACTTCAGACAAAATAGACCCTAGACAGACCAGCCACGGACCTGACTTATAACAGGTCTGATTTCAGACAGAATAGACCCTAGACAGACCAGCCACGGACCTGACTTATAACAGGTCTGACTTCAGACAGAATAGACCCTAGACAGACCAGCCACGGACCTGACTTGTAACAGGTCTGACTTCAGCTAGAATAGACCCTAGAGCGACCAGCCACAGACCAGACTTCTGACAGATCTGACGTCAGACAGAATAGACCCTAGAGCGACCAGCCACAGACCAGACTTCTGACAGATCTGACGTCAGACAGAATAGACCCTAGAGCGACCAGCCACAGACCAGACTTCTGACAAACCATACACATGCAGACCAAACTTAGACCAAGTATTGACCATATGTTAGAACAGAACAGCCACAGACCAGACCTATGGCAGATCAGACCTCAGACAGATCAGACCTCACAGAAAGAAGCCAAAGAGCAGAATAAACCGAGCCGGTGTCAGATCCTCATCTAGAACAGACAGAAACTGGTGCAGTCCAATAATTTGAGTAAACCCAGACGGTGACAGGACCCATAAGAACAATACTACGTTAGTTTGTTACATAAGGCATCACTTTTGTTCTATAATTATTGCTACACAGTGGCGACAAAACTATCTTTCAAAATGATAACATTTTTGTTACATAATGCTATATTGTTACATAATGATCCCTTTGTTACAATAATGGACCTCCACGCGTAACTATACTGCATAACTTTTCTTTACAAACAGTTCAGCTCAGTACCATAATTTGCTAGTACCATGCCACCACGCACTTGGAATTGAAATTGGTGTTTGAAATATCAAGACACAGCTTAAACAACAATAATACAAATAATATTTTGCATTATTTCTTATAGGTAACGCACTGGCAAAGTCCATACATGCATGCGTATTTTCCCGCATTGAACAGTCCAGCTTCTCTTCTAGGAGACATGCTTGCTGATGCCATCAACTGTCTGGGATTCACCTGGGTGAGTTCAAACTGTCACAGAAATAAATGACTTCATCGCATAATTACTAGGATTCGTTGAAGATGTGAGTAAAACCTTCGAAACAGTTAATTAGTCCCCGGGCTTCCATGCTTACTGTAATGCATTATTATCAATACTTTTCACATATTTCAACTGATTTTAATTGGTGTGAGCGCGAATTACGTTTTACTTGGAGTTGATTAGGAGTATTGCAATTTTCTCGTACGTGACAACTAATTATTCTAATGGGCTGAAATATAAGTAAACTTACTGTAATTGTTTCAAATAATACAGGCATCTAGTCCAGCTTGCACAGAACTGGAGACCATAGTTATGGATTGGCTGGGACAGATGATTGGCTTACCCGATGAATTCCTTCACAGAAGGCGCAACAAAGATTCGGAGGAAAATTCCACAACTCGCGGAGGAGGCGTCATACAGGTACAGGCCAAATAAAACCACCGTCATTCGTGAGTTCGTAATGCTGCTTTTTCTATACAATGATGCACATTGAAAGCCGGAATTCGATACTCAGCGCTTACTTAATTTTGATGTGGCCAGAGGCTGGACAGGCTCATTATCAAATATTTACCTGTAAGATGAACCATTAAACTGGTAGATATAGATACTTAGATGCAAGTAGTTATGTCCTAGATACTTTTGAATGTGTATAGATACATTTTATACCAAAGTTTTAAATTATAAAACTAAAAGTAATCACTCGTTAACTTTTCGAAAGGCGTACATGTAAGACTTATTTTCATGATTTTTTCTCAAATCGTTTTTAAATTTTTACACTATTTTTTCAAATTCAGTATGGAACTTATTGTCTGCTTCTGTAAATGATTCCCCATTAGTTACTGCTGGAATATTAAGTTATTTCGTAAAACACTTGAACGTGTTGATTTAACAAGGTTTCATAAATTCGACAGACATATGTAAGTGGCTTTGCTCTGTGTGTCCTCCTGCACATCTTAATAACTGCTAATTATGTGGTATGGTAGTAGTTGTACTGTATTTTTATTTGTATGAACATCTTTTTATGTACTAATACATGTGAATAAACTAAACTAAACTAAATTTTCACTCAACGAGACAAACTGCCAGAATCAGTTTTGCAAATGAAACCGCTCAGAGCGAATGTCAAATGGAAGCAGTCACGCACCATTCGCTGGCCATCTTTCGCGTGGCAAACAAAATTCGTACGTGCTGAAAAGAACTTTATAGAAACATTGGAATGAATAATTTACAAGACAGACAACAAACGAATTGAAATCAAAACTTGTTTTAGGCAATACAAATGAAAATATTTATCCTAAACAATGTTTTGTATTTATCTCGTATACAACGTTAAAATTCAAATCTTTCCTCTTTCAGACCACGGCAAGCGAGTCCACGTTTGTGGCACTATTGGCTGCAAGAACTCAGATAATAAGACGTGTCCAGGAACATTACCCTGAAATGGAAGACGGTGAAATAAACAGCCGACTTGTAGCTTACTGCTCTGATCAGGTACGTTGTCATTACGTTTGTATTAAACAGCAAATACTCTAACCGTAGTGTACTTTTTAGATCCGGAGCAAATGTAAATAGTCGGTGAAACCATTATGGGTATCGTACTTTCGCGACTACCTCCCTGATGTGGCCCAGAAAACGAGTACATTCAGGACCCGGATTAATTTAAATATGTACCTGTCCCGTATCGTGTGCTATACTCTGCTGGTACAGCACAGCGCTTTTCATTTTAAGCGGGGATTTGAATGCAGTGCGTTTTTAATGATACAGAGGTAAAGCAAGTTCACATCTCTACTTCTAGTGCAAACGGGAGCGCAAGTGTACAAAGTTATTAAAGGTGTAAAGGGGTTAAGAGGGCCGTGCACACGTCCCATATCTTCTCGGTAAACAACTAAACAGGACATTAATCATCAGTTGTTTTTGGAATGTGGTAAAATGACGTAAAATAAATATGGTGAAGCGACCGTCGCGTAATTATGTTCAGTTCCTACATAATCCACTTCTCTTATATAATGTTCACAGAAAACAGTATTAGCCTAATTTATTTTGACTATAATCATGTCATTATTCCTTAGTTTTTCTTCCCCAAATTAATCAATTCGTCAAGTAAGAGGTATTGGGAACCTTTTCGTTCTTCCCTTTTTAGGCTCACTCGTCAGTGGAAAAAGCTGGGTTGATTGGTTTGGTGAAACTGCACTTTCTGGCTTCGGATCAGAACTATTGTCTCCGAGGTGAAACTCTGCAGAAAGCAATTGAAAGTGACAGACAGGAGGGCTTCATTCCATTCTTTGTAAGCATGGATATGTTTTAAAAATTTAGAGCATAGTGAGATACGTTTTGGTGTTACTCGCTTGCAAGGTCACTTTACAAAGAGGTCTGTTTCGTCATGATGCTGTTTTCGTTCTCGCTCTTGCTCTTCGCGTAAGAAGTTTTTAATCAGTTTTTACGTCCCATGGTTTTGATGTTACCATGGAGTTACTCCGTATTCTAATTTTTTGCGGATTCCAAATGACAACAGATGGTATTCTAAATAACATATTCACATAAAAATGAATTCGTTAACAGCGGTAAATGGTGTTCTAAATAACATTCCAGGTTGGATAGAAAAAGCTCAATAAGTGAGTAGTCCACTATTTCTCACTGCGAACTAGTTTAAGCACAACAAACACTTGTAGTCTTGTTATTGTTTTAGTACATTTTGTTCTAGAAACTAAAACAAGATTAAACTTATAGTCGGCTACTATTGGCTAGAAATGTTTTTTATTGCAGTTATGTGCAACTCTGGGTACAACGGGTGCATGTGCTTTTGACAAGCTGACGGAACTCGGACCAATTTGTAAGTTGCGATAAAATGTACAATAATTGTGGTTTATTAAAGCGTTTATCACTCAGTATTAATTCAAGCAAATTAGTTAGTGTTCATCACATTTGAAATTTGAGAGTTATTTACGTTTTACACTCTTTAGGCAAAGAGGAAGAAATATGGATGCACATCGATGCAGCCTATGCTGGCACAGCCTTCATTTGTCCGGAATATCAGAAGTACATGGCAGGAATTGAATATGCTCATTCCTTTGCATTCAATCCATCAAAGTGGATGATGGTTCATTTCGACTGTACAGCTATGTGGTAAGTGACATGGCTAAGGTGGTAAGTGACATGGATAAGGTGGTAAGTGACATGAATAAGGTAGTAAGTGACATGGTTAAGGTGGTAAGTGACCCGGCTAAGGTGGTAAGTGACATGACTAAGGTGGTAAGTGATATGGCTAAGGTGGTAAGTGACATGGTTAAGTTGGTAAGTGACATGGCTAAGGTGGTAAGTGACATGGCTAAGGTGGTAAGTGACATGGCTAAGGAAATTAGTCCTGACTTCCAGTTGCTAATGTAAAAAACTAAATTTAACTTATAATTATGTAATTCAAGTGATGTCTATAAATATGTACCGATAGATTTCTATGTTGTTACAGGCTGAAAAATAGTGGTGCACTGCACAGAACATTCAATGTGGAACCTCTTTATCTAAAGCATGAAAACTCAGGAGCTGCAATAGATTATATGGTAAAAACAATAGATTATATGGTAAATAACGATAGATTATGTGGTAAAAACAATAGATTATATGGTAAAAAACAACAGATTATATGGTAAAAACAATAGATTGTATGGTAAAAAACAATAAATTATGTGGTAAAAACATTAGATTGTATGATAAAACACAATAGAGTATATGGTAGAAAACAATAGATTGTATGATAAAAACAACAAATTGTACGGTAAAAATAATAGATTATATGGTAAAAAAACAATAGATTATATGGTAAAACAATAGATTATATGATAAAAAAACAATAGATTATATGGTAAAAAACAATAGATTATGTGGTATAAACAATAGATTATATGATAAAAAACAGATAAGCAGTTTGCTGATCACGTAACTTGTAACAGTCATTTCGAAACAAAGTTTTATTCTGTCAAAAAAGTCAATAGTATAAAATAACGAAATCGAAACAAAACTCATGGTGGCATGCCCAAGTTTTAGTAATATTTTCTAAGAAACTGTTTGTAACTTTTTTGAGCTATACTGAGAACATAGGCATCACTGTTATTTCATAATAATTTTTCTACATTACTGTTATTTCATAATGATTTTTCTACTTCATTTACAGCATTGGCAAATTCCTCTAAGCAAAAGATTCCGAGCGCTAAAGCTTTGGTTTGTCATCCGTTCATATGGAATCTCCGGGTTGCAGAAACATGTGAGAGAGGTAATACGTCGCCCCCTTTATATCCGATGCGCAGAATCTCATCTGTCAAAGACTAGAGGCAACAAACTGATCACTTATTCTGTAGAGCATTTATACTGTTTGTACAAGGAAGAACAATCGTCACTGAAGACGAGCCAAACTACTGCGCTAATCAGCGGCTCGGAAAGTAACATCCACAATTGACATACTGACCTATCAGTCACAGGAAATAGGCTTCATTTAAATTTAGTCTGACAGTCTATTTGCAGACAGATTTACATTAATTCTACAGATACATTTAATTGCATTACACTCTGCGGCAAAATTAAACAACCAGATTACTAGTGAAAGACATTTTCTAGACCAGCATTTTGAAAATGTATTGGACCTGCTATAATATCCAAAAATTTTGTAAACTATTATTTCGTTTCATTCATTTCAGGGTATCAAGTTGGCTGCGTACTTTGAATCGTTAGTAAGAGCTGACCCAAACTTCGAGATACCAGCAGAACGTATACTAGGAATGACTGTATTTAGACTAAAGGTAAAAACAACATTAGTTTTAGACCAAAATTATGCAGCTAAATTGTTGCGATTTAGTCGCGTTTTGGTTGTTAAGAAATTACTTCAATCAGTTTTTCTTAATAGGGAGAAAATTACCTCACTGAATCGACTCTGAAAAAACTAAACACCGGTGGCAAGGTTCACATGGTACCAGCTTCACTGAAAGGCAAATATGTTATCCGTTTTACGGTTACTTCTACACACACAACAACATTCGACATTCTCCGCGACTGGACAATCATCAGAGAGACTGCCTATAACGTGCTCCGCACTATGACAGAAACGGGACCCAGTTTCGACGAGTCAAGACTACTGCCACCGACCATAACACTTCGCCCAAAGAAACCAACAGGAGAATACGAACAAAACAGGAAGGAGTATGGATTAAGCTTGCTGCTCAGCAACACTCCACTGTCACCAAAGTTCGTCAATGGATCGTTTGCAGCAATATTTGAAAACAAAGACATCATCTACGAGTTTGTAACTCAACTCAGTGATTCTACGTTTGGACGCAGGTCCCCGAGTGGCAGGCGCTTGCTGAAGTCACAAAAGCAGTATTCACTTGACTCTCGCATTGACTACCTCTACGATTTCCACAATCGACTTCAGGCTAAACATCCAACGGGGGAATTGAAAGAAGTGGAAGAGGAGGAACAAAATGGGGACAATTTCGGCTGGCCGACTTCTAGAAGAGTTCGATCCAAGTCACTGTCACTTAGCGGAGACTCGGTACCTCAGATGGTTGATGCTAGTCTCATGGTAAAGATGGACAAATTGCTTAAAGAAGATGCGGAAGTTCCGTCTGTTGTTGTCGAAGAAGAGAAACCCGAAGTACCAAATGGTACAATGCGACTTCAGTGTCCACACTGCGGTCACCTCTTAAATGAAGTAGACTAAATGAGTAGTATAGTGCAGCTACCATTTATATGTGGAAAAATAAAAAGTATGTGTATCCAAGGCAATATTGTACAAAGCCTAGACAGCATTAAGTCACATAATGTTTTAGGTTTTAGGTAAAGTTTCGTTGTTTCACAGAACTACCCCGTCTGTTTTAATATAATGATTAAGGTATAATTAATAATGAGTGATTAATAGCCCAGTAGAAAAAAGACGGTACTTAGACATAATTGTATGATGAAATCAGAATACATTCAGATGACCTAAAAGCCGGTGTTTAAGCATTTTCTAAACTATTTCTGACGAGGTCTTATCAAAAGCTTTGTGCAGCGATTCCAACGTTCAAATATGTTAAGGTTTCCCTAGAGTGACTAGTCTAGACTAATCAGGTAGAAAATGACTTCTCAGAAAATACTTATGATTTCCCATCCTCTCTAAGCGACACACCCCTAAGGAATGTTTCTTTAAATTTCACACACTTTACAAAAGTAGCATGGCTTTGAACGTATAACACAGCTTTACTGAAAAATTCAAACAACTATCAACATTTATGTTATCTATGGATACCCCAGAAATGCTGTCTCTCACCTCTAGAGAATACATGTACCCAAGATTGGGAACAACTTGACTTTCACAAATATTTTGACGAACACCTGAAACTGAAATCTGTATTTTGGTTGAGTACAAAGTGGATTTCAAGCTCCATTTTTCTGTTAACCAATTAGTCATTTTCACTACTAAACAGCCTGCGTGAGCTTGATCTAGTGACATTACAAAAATTCACTCAGATGCCTAATTAAAATTCCACTAATGTTACTGCATGTTAATTACATAAAGTGTTGCTTATTAACTTGCAAGCGAGTAAACTCAGTTAAGGACCTTCGCTAAAAACGTGCCACTTTATTGATAACACACTGACATGGAAAATTCATTAACATAATATTATCATGTGATGCACACATAGAAATGCAAAGCGAAGAACTGTGTTGTCTTAACATGTGTTCGTATCTTAAGTCTATGCACAACAAAAATTTTTGTTAAGTTTTGTACAAAATGTATAATATCAGTTACATATCTGTATGATCATTTATCATAAAATTAGAAAAGTGGCCATGTTTTATTTTGTTAATATGTGTTGATGTTATTTATTGTTACTAGTATAAAGAGTGACTTAAATCTTAAAAATGCCGTATAACTAAACTATAGTTAACTGGTACAATGTGGATTTTAGCAAGTGATAAAACTACAATTGCGTAATGTGTATGTACTTGAAAATACTGGTATTACATGTTTTTAGTGAGCAATAAATTTGATACACAGAGCAGATGGACAAGACAGCATTTAAATGAACTGATCACAGGTGAGCGGGTTTTGAAAGAACCAACAAAAATCACTGAACATTCCGTTGAGAAACATCAAGTGAATGATTATTGATAAATGAGTGTTTAACACTTGAAGAACTAAAAATTACATTTGAAATGTTTAACCATAGCTGTGCATGTAACGCTGTCATAAGCATTACATTATTTAGTGATGATATTATGATAGTACAGTATATGTATATTTTTTCTTGTATAGGATATGTTACATATATTATATGCTTATAAAAAACATGTGTAAGAATAATTAGTAAAATGTGATTGTATCTTATGTTCGTCAAGCTGAAATAAGAAATCTAGTGCTTAACGCTTGGCAAATAGCATTTAGCTTAATTAACAACAGTAAATTCAAATAACATATTCATAGAATACATATATAAAACTCATCATGATCATTTATTTTATTTTAGACTCTTTGCAATAGCAATAAATGTCGTTGAAAATTACTCTTGTGTTTGAAATTGAGTACATGTTGTGTTGCAATCATATTATACACTAGTAATAAGTTCCAGCTCCCTTTTCACAGTTTCAGTGATTGATGATGATCGGGAAAAGGTCAAAGGTTAAGTGAATCAGACAAGGCATTTGTGTACACTTGACAACGCCTTGCAGCCCATGCTATTATAATAGTAACACGTTAACAGCTAGCTAGAACCTTCATTTATTCCTGTTCAAATGCAAGATCCTGCTAGTAAATCACTCTACATCGCACAAACTAATGCATAATTATGTAAAGTCACAAGGAAATGACGTTGCAACTGAAGCTACTGAACTGGTGCAGCAGACAGCTTTGCTTTACCCACATGTCACATGACAGTTATAGTTAAGACTCGCTGCTGGGGTTCACTTAACCTTTGACCTGCAGCAACTGCAAGTGTGCACAGTGAAATTGTGAAAAACCTTATTGCACACTACATAATGACTGACGTGGTCATTTCATAATTTCTTTAACAACTGCTGATATGATTACAAAAGGATTCTCGAATCCCCTTACACAATAACAATATATCTTAACACAATACACCATTCATTAAACAATAAACCATTACAATGAACTTTTGCAAATTTATTCAAATTGATTACTAACATATAATTAGCTACCACAAGTTTATTGATGTATCAAAAATATGTTAGGGTGGATATAATAAGCGAAGACTGCATAAAAACATGTTTTAATCTGGCCAAAATTCTCAACAGCACTACTCTTAGTGCCACACATACAGTTAATTATTTAAAATGTAAAATGATGATGTAATTTATTCTCACAGCAGTATTATAATTGAGTACAGTAAGTTCTCGCTTAATGACTACCCGTTTAGCGACGTTTCGTTTTAACGACACTGAACATTTGATACATTAACGATGCAACGATGTTTCATTTTTTTTACTTTGCTCAAAGGCATTTTTATTTGATCAACAATGTTTTTAATTAATTTGAAACATAAAAACGGTACATGTTGCATTATTTTGTTCTAAAAATGCATTAGTAACCTAAACAGTGTAATTATTGTATAAGGCTTTTGGTTCCCGACTGACTACGTACTAAATTCTAGCGGCTCTAGCCATGTGTACCAAGCGAGATCTATTTGCCGATTTATATGCCTCTACATACCCAAGTTTAAACTTTATGCCAAAGAATTTTGTCTGCAACCCTTTTGTTGCTATAACAACCAAGTTAGTACTACATGAAATCGCTTCATGCAGGCTCGTTTAACTGCTAACTGTCTATATATATATATAGGCTTCAACGTATAGGAAAAGGAAACCGCTAGCAAGTCTAGCTAGATATCATAAAAAGATAGGTGATTTCAAGCAAACAGAAAGAAATTAATCAGTAGAAATATGAATAAAACTAAAAAAACATTTAATTTATATGATTTAAGCAGCATTGATTTTTGCCTCTGGAACATATCTCAATTCTTTTACATTACTTTCTGTGGAAGTCTTGGCTTTGTTTAACTGCGTTTCACTCAACGTCGCGTTTTTCTGGAATGCATTAAACGAGGACTTACTGTACAGTGATATAGAGCAGAAATGCCCATGGGAAGGGAAACTGATTTTTTAGTGAAAACCGGAGAGGACAGCTGTTATGTTAAAAAAGCAGGACCAACGAACCAGAAATGTTCCCCTATATTTCAAATGGAAAATCTCATCAGAAGGCAATTAAATAAAACACTCTCTCCAGTTTGGTGTACATGATCCCATTTCTAAGCAAGAAAAAAGAACGTATATTTATCTTGGTACTCACTGATAAAATTACAAACTTCAAAAGTTTTACAAACAGTATTATCTGAAGTTCTGAACTGGCTACAATCTCATAATTCATAATTATCAAATCAAACGTGGTACTGTCATAGCAGATCATAACAAAACACTCATTTTGCTGCATTTACTGATGCTATCATGTGAAGATTATGATTTCATTGCAACCTGTCTTTTGTAGCTTTGAATTATTTTATGAAGTGACTTTACCTCTAATAAAAAATGTTCTAGTAAGAACTGTACGAAAAATACCCTCACAGACTAGTCTCTCACATTTTTAAAGCACTGAGTAGATTGTATACTTGGCATAGCTATTTTATGTTCATCCACACTACTTGACATAGCTAATTTTTGTTCATCCACACTACTTGGCATAGCTAATTTTTGTTCACCCACACTACTTCGCATAACTAATTTTTGTTCACCAACACTACCTGACATAGCTCATTTTTGTCCACACACACTACTTCGCATAGCTAATTTTTGTTCACCCCCACTACTTGGCATAGCTAGTACTCGGCATAACTAATTTTTGTTCACCCACACTACTTGGCATAGCTAGTTTTTGTTCACCCACACTACTTGGCATAGCTGGTTTTTGTTCACCCACACTACTTGGCATAGCTAATTTATGTCCACACACGCTACTTGACATAGCTAAAAAAATCACCCACACTACTTGGCATAGCTAATTTTTGTTCAGCCACACTACTTGGCATAGCTAATTTTTGTTCAGCCACACTACATGTACACACAAATTAGATTAAATTAAAATAAAAACCATAACGTTAACAGAGTGGAATGACAGTAAGCTTATATGTATAGCAATATACATACAATGCTTAGCAGAGAATACAAATAAAATGTAAGGCTGGATATGAATTGAATAAACACATACAGAGTACAATGAATGATCTATTACTGCACTGAAGAACGTGAGATCATAAAATGTTTCTAAAATTGTTACTTGTCATTAAATATTGTTATAAAATTACCATCTAAGATAAAACGGTAATGTTATTGAGCACCTTTATTATATTCAGTCCATGTTTTACTCAAGGTCAGCTAGTAGGTGTTTTGCCAAATTCGATCATCTCAACTATGGCACCTTGTTTCAGTTTAAGTTTGGTCCGTTTAGATTTGCCTTTACTGGCCTCCTGAAAAAATGCAATGTTGTGAAACAAATGAAAGTTTCAAATTTCCACTAAATATATGATTTTACGAAAGCACATTTTTGTAACTGTACCATTCACTAAAGCTTTGTTATTGGATACGTGACTACTTGTCCAATATTAAGCACAACATCAGAGCCCCAAGTACTACATCAGGTCCCAAGCATCCGAATCATTTTATGGTTCAAGGACTGCTTCAGAATTTGGGCAATGTTCCATTCACAATGCTACTAATTGCAACAAACATTTCCTTTAGAAAACAAGCATCTATTACCTCAGCTTTCTCCTGAACAGATTTGCGACAATAAGATAAGAATACTGCTTCAGATTTGCACAAAGTGTCATCAACGTCCAAATTCATGGACAAACTGCAAGAAAGGAAAACATTTTTAATTTTTAACAGTCTTATAAATATGATTTACAAAATGATTGCAAAATGATAATAATATAGTCATCAGAAATAATGACAATTTTGAATGTATGCCTACTATAGAAGAAGACAGCTCATAGTAACTTGGAATCATCAAGATAAGCTCATTTTCATCACAAATTTCTCCAATAAAATCATCTTATTTTTGTTCAACATTGTTTTGCACAAAATTTACACTTGGTCTGAAAATGAAGAAAAATGGGGTAACAAAGAAACTTATACCTAAATATACATTGAAAAACTGTAGCTGGATCAGAACACCGAAATAACTTGTCTCTGTGGTCCATTAAAATTGCAGCGGCAATGAACAAGTCAAAAGTGAACTCGTCTCGAGGTGGAAGCTGTTCTTTCCTCTGCTGCCCTTCTGCAAAAAGCAGTTGAAATAAAAAATATAGGAGAGAAGAAAAGTAAAGAAAAAGGATAACAAGAAGAGGTTGAGTGTGACTGGTTGCTGCCCCTTTTGCACTTACCCTGTTGGTTGCTATGGCTCATTAATACTGTTAAAATTCTAATGTAAACCTAATCCTTATATTCCATTATTTTATCATCTTATCCATCTTCACACTTATTACCTTTCAGGCTTTTCTTCCTTTTATCTTGCACCTTTTGCATTCCCGTTATTCCATCTTGCCTGTTTGGCTCACATCATATAAGTTCACTTTCTGATCTGAGCTGATAATCATTTGTGCTGTTAATCATAATTTATCATTACGCTATATCTTATTTTAGATTATTTCTGATGTCATGTCTACATTGCATATTTTTATATAAGATTTTGCTGCCTCCTTACTATTTGGTTTTGGAATAAATAAATAAATATTAGTCTTTTACTGCTTTAAGTAGCGTTTATGTAGCATGCGGATGCGTTTTAGGGGGTGCGGAATAGATAAAATCGCTTTATATTGTTTTCAATGCACTAGTCTATGCAGTCTTTTTCTGCAGCTATTCCTTTTGATTTTTTTCCACACGCTATTCCACAGGTGGAAAACACATCTGCAGGCTACATAAGCACCACTTGACAAGTTTAGCAGGTATGATTTTGGAGCAGAGCAAAACGTCTGTTAAATAATATAGCAAACACAGAATGCAACACAATCTACATACTAGAATCATTTTTATAAAAATAACGCCAAATAAAATAGAATGGGGTAAACAACGGAAAAGAAAAAATTGAACGCTATATGTAGCAGTCAGGTTTAAAATTGATGAAAATGGTTTCACTAGAGATTCTGAGTTAATTTTATTTATTTACTAGTAATTTTAGTTGTTTACTAGTGTAATTAAGATGCAAAGATGTTACAAAAATGTCATTACTAATTTAAAGGCAAAAGACACAAAAGAATACACATGCAGCCAATGTTTAAACCTGAACTACCTGAGCACAGTTCTATATGAACTCTCTTGAATTAAGTACAAAAGAATAAACGAACTGTTCTTAATCTTTTATTGTAAACTATTTAATGTGTGCTCTTCATCTTGTCATGGTATGATGTTATATTAATGTCGTATTGAATGCAGTAATTTACGAACAGTAGTGGCTGCATACTAACTAGACATAATGAATTGCCTTCTTTGTTCGTGTGTAACATAGAAATTAATTGATTCTGATGTTAGTCAAATGAGGCACTTAATTAACAATATCCGTGGGAATCTTCAAGACGACACATTTAAAATTAGCATTAGTTACTCAGTATTTGCACATGCTTTCTTCTCTTTCATTTAGTGAACGTTCATTTTATTTAGCATTTGATACAAAAAAATAATTAGTGAACATATACAAGGCATCTCAAAAGTTACTGTACATACTAAAGCCTAATTTTCTTTTCAAATTTTTCTCCAAACTTGGCAAGCTCTGACATGAATTGAAACCAGTCTTTGAAATTTTTTTGATATTTAAGCAGTAACTGGACAACCACTATTGCGACGAGCTGTGGGAGACTGTCCCAGCACAAGATTACCCCAACTGATGGATTGGTCGCTGAGATACTCTTGCAACATTGCAATTTGACAGATTGGGTTTTCTGAGATTTTCATGAGACTACATCAAGTAAAAAGGTTTAAGCAACAAGACAAAGATGAAATAATAAATAGAGAATAAGTGCAAACATTTAATTTCAAATAATGACGTTGGAAATGCAAGTATTAGTCATTAGCTGAAGTGCCTTGAAAAAGTTAGGCTACATGTGTCAGCTCCCAGTGAAGTAGTCTAATCAGATTTTGATCTAACTTGGTTTAAAGAATTCTCAAAAGTGTGCCTATATTCAAACATTTTGCTCTATTTATTTAAAAACATACGAAGAAATACGAAGATAACGACTTCCAAGATATCCCATATTGATGTGTCAATGTTTCTTACGTAAGCAATGTCAAAGCAGCCAAACTAGTCGAAGGCATGTAGCTTTGACATCCACTTGCAACAGTTTGTGTTGCAACAATATATGCCACTACCACATAGAGATCTCAACATGGTCAATAATGTATGAGAGTCAACATACTCCAGTATCTAATCACATATTTACCTTTGCCTTCAAAATCTTTGTGTCTCTGCAATTGACGATGAGCCTCAGCTTCCACTGAGTTCAATTCCAGATGATGACTAGACAATATCTCAAACAACTTCAGCCCATCCTCAAAGCTAAATTCTCGCTTGAATCCTAAAATCAGCCATCTGAAAGTAAATCAAATAAAAGTTTTTAGAATAACGTGTGTTTAGAATCTATTTATAAACACATAAATAGAATAACATTTGTGTCACTGCAATCTTGTATACCCAGAAATTTTTTATATATACAGCAAGTCTTCACTTAATGATGCTAATGCGTTCTAGCAAAACACGACATTAAGTGAAACGTCATTAAACGAAGCCAAGAGTTTAACAGAAAGTAATGTAAAAGAATTGAGATAAATTCCAGAGGCAAACGTCAATGCTGGTTAAATCATATAACTGAAACATTTTAAGAGTTTTATTCATATTTCTACTGATTAATTTTTTTCTGCTTGCCTGAAATCACCTATATATCTTACTTACCATTACCTAGCTATAGCGGTTTCTCTTTTGTTAGTAACACTTTCGATAGTTTCTCTTTTGGCAGTTTTATTTGTTTGACAGCATTGCAGAGTCAAAGCCAAGCCCTGTGCGACCTTGGAAATTTTATCGAGATACTTAATCTGGTTGCTGTAGCAATACGTTGTACGCATAAAGTTTGCTGGCAAGCCTCGCTTGATATAAACGGCTAGCATTAAATTTTAGTAGTCAGCCGGGAAACAAAAATGTAAATAATAATTACACTGTTTACACTTTTAGAACAGAACAATGCAATATGTATTGTTTTAATGCATCAAATTACGTAAAAATGTTGTTGACAAAAAAAACTTGGCTTGAGCAAAGCAAAAAAATCGTCGCTAAAGTGAAACACGCATCGTTAAGTGAAAAAGGTGTCAAAAGGTCAGCGTCGTTAAAACGAAACGTTAAGCGAGAACTTACTGTACTGTATTTTTTCTTTTTATCAATTTGTGTTCATTTTTGTCAACTGAATTTAAACCTCACAATCTTTTATTTATTGTATAATTGTGACTTTTTATTATTTTGAAAAAAAATGCATGTAAAATTTCTATAGGTTTAAATTGTATTTCATATTTTGCATTTTTTTAATATTCATTTATACTGTGTATTGCTTTAGTACACTAAAGCTGGATGTAAAGGTGCCTGTGGCTCATTCGAGTTTAAATAAAGATTTTATCTTAAAGGACAAGAAAAGGGATACCTGAAGTAGGTTTCAAAAAAATTGTCTTAAAAAATTATATTACTTTATACCAAATTTATGCGTACATCGTACTCGCGTTGAAAGGGTTTTTTGTTTATTTTCATTCTAAATCTCCGGCAACACTGTAGCGACCATGCCATTACATGACGTAATATACAAGCAATGTAAATTAGGCGAAGAAAAGGAAATTTAAACTATGTCCTAAAAAACTTTCCATGCAAAGTTATGTCACTTGGCATTTCGCTTACCTGCTTGAAAGACTCATGTAACTAGATAAGAAAATTATTAATTATTTAAAATGTTTTCACCAATTCATGAAATGTCGCTGACTCACCCTCTAGGGTGCACCACTCACTAACAAAAAAACGTATTTTTAATCTTATTGACAAGATACAGTGATTTAAAATTTTAGTTAGTTAGAGATGTGTATGCCACAAATGCTCTAATTATATTTTCAAACTTTATTTAGTGTTATCTAAACCTGGTTCAAATGACTTATCGTTAAAATGGCTGCATCTAAAGGTCATTGCGGGAGTTTAAATTTATGTTATATACAGCGTTACTACCAATGCAAGTCCTGTATGCAAAAAGGCAGTACGTAAGTAGTATAAAATTTCAAGATGAATTTTTTAAGCTTTATATAAGACAAGTGGAGGGCTTTCTTGTGCTTCAACTTATCATAACAGTTCTTCTTATAAATGCAAGACTAAAGCCATGCATTTATAGTAAGTAAAATCCTACTTTAAAACGTTTGTTTGTTTGCTGTTTTTGTTTTTCTGCAAGCAGCGAAGCATGACAAGTTTGATTCCTACATGTATCATATATTTATGGGAATAGAGCAGGTGAATTATTCAGAGATACAATTGAGTTAAAAAATGTTTGCCAGCATCTTTATTTTATTTGTTAATTGCAGCTGTAGTCAACAGAATTCATGGCATTGCTGGAACTTACCATGTATGCATATTACGGAATTGTGAAGCCGTACAATGTGAAGCCAGCTTACAATGTGAAGTAACTTATATGCTGTTTAGTTAGTAATTTCATGACAAGATGTGACTTCAGTGCTCCACCCATAAATACAAGTACTTTCACCAAGCAGTCATACCAGTATTGTCAAATTTTCTGACCTTTGAACTATGTATAAATGAAACAATACAACTTGAATACAATGCAACCTTTTTTACCTGTGACAAAACATCATATCTCCCACCTCGCATGATACTAAGTAATGAAGCAGGTCTGGATCCAAGCTTTCTAACAGTTGCTTTAGAAGAACTATAAAAAGCAGTGAGCAAGATGCAAAAACCACTTTTAATAAAAATAAAAAATATGATACACACAAACGTACAAAGTTAGATTTAGGAAAAACGCGAAGACTGATGAATGTCCTGCTAAAGACAAACATTATGTTACTTGTGACACATCATCACCACGTGACACAGTGAGCAGGCAGTAAGCAGTGAGTGGCGGCTCGTAGTTAAGATTAGTGGAGGTGCTGCTTCAAAAAATGTTTAGCCATTGTTTTAATATTGTATAAAATGAAATAAACATACAGAAAATTTAGTCAAAAAGAAACACTACCTTACACTTGCACAACAGGGTCGGCACGATGTGAGCAACAGTGCTCTCTCTACTTAGCGTGCAATTCTCAGCTCGGACATGTGCGCCTGGCCACATACACACAACAGCCAAACACCTGTGAAGCATACAGCTCCATACAAGGATGTTTGTAATTTATTCATGAACTAGGGGATGGCTACTGACATTAAGCTTAAGCATTGTATAATGTACAAGTATAAAGAAGGACTTAAAAAAATCATTATATTGAATGTTATAGATAATATAGAGTGAAAATAGGGGATGTTGCAGTTCCGTAGTGCCTATACATAAGCCGCCACTGCATGAAACAAGATGTGGGTTTGGACAAAAACAAATACACACTAGATGGCCAGAAAAAAGTTTAGAGACTTACCAAGTTTATTAAGCATCCCTTCCGCTACAAACTCAAGCTGTATCTTTTCTATGAAATTGCGAAAGCTCCAGAATGCCTCGACCTGAATAAGCAGAAACTAATCTTGTACAAGTGCAAACGAAAAAACACAAAAAGAAAGAAATGTAAACAAATTCATATTGATGCTACAGTACAGTAACAGTTTGTCACCCTAGAGTAATGCTGCCTTAGAACAATGCATGTCGTGCCATACATGTCCAAATGTGAAATATATGATGATATAATAAATTTATTCATAGCAATATTCACACTGCTTAGTTTCATGCAACATGCTTAGTTCATCTGTAATTACGCACCTCTGATTTTAAGACTATCAACAGTTTGCTGCATATATCGTTCATTCCCTGCGCATATCCAACTTCTGGCAAAAATGCGGCAAAAGTGACAAGTATATCTCTCAACTTCAGCATATTGGAATTAAATTCACCCCTGAAAATACAGATTTAATGCCACTATCAAATGATGATCAGTTAAGCATATTTATTCAACAGAATAAAAACTTAATCTAGAAGTCATGCTTGTTTAATTTAAGCACTGAATTATGATTCATACACTATAATAAGACAAATTAATCAGAACAGTTAGTAACTATGTGTTAATTGGCAATATAGTAATGGTAAATAATTAGCAAGCCAAGCCAAAAAACTCCTACTTTATTTTGGAACCTCTGATCGAAATTTTTGGCACTATAGCACTTTGAATACTAATTTTTAGCATTTTGACGCTTTTTATTGGAAATCGATAACTGATAGCGGACCGACAGAATTTTTTGTTGGTGTTTTATTATACCAAAATATAAAGTTTTATTATCAAGATATAGAAACTGACTGGCTACTGATTCCTGAATGTTTATCGATTGTGGATTAACCTCTTCAAAAAATGAGTGTCACGGTGCGTGCACCCAAAAGTAGCACTTTAGGAAGTTTTCATCAATTGTCCAAAACTGATCATGATTCGAGATGTAGCGGATATCGCATATTGTGTCATGCGACAGACTGTTAATTGTCTGATGCATGTTTTGTCAAAGGCCGATAAGTGGTTGAAAAGATACAAGTAGATAAATTTTCAGAAAAGTCCTACAAATGTTGGAAAACAAAAGCCTGAGAATCTGCTCCACCACACAGTTAGTAACATGGATTCTGAACTTGTTACTGGAATAATGAGAGGAAATAATGTAACTAGTTTTAACGTGAACTTGATGCAGAACTCCATGCAAGGAACTTCCTATTTTAAAACCTATAAGTATATTAGGAGGAGAGTAAACCAACAACGAATAACAAGGTTGTTTTTGGCAAGTTACTCAATGATGAAAGAACGGTGCAAGAGAAGGAAATCGGTTTACTCACTACAAAGACGAGTAACAGTCTAAAGCGCTTAGGCTTTATTTCGCATAATTTTTTTCCAGGCACTTGATATTGATTTTTTTCGAAGGTAAGAAATTAGAAGGTAAGATTTATTTATTTAACATAATGTCTATACATGACTTTGAAAAGCAGGCTGCCTAGCAGGAATATTGACAAAATTGACTTTACTGACCAAAACCAAAACCAAAATTTACGAAACGTACGAAACCGATACCAAAACAAAACCGAACCAAAACCATTTTTGCAACACAACTACTATCAAAACTAAAAAAATTCTGGAATTAATAAAATACTTTGTTTTTGCTTGTTTGCTTATATTTCATCTGATACAAGCTTGAAGTAGCTAGGCAAAAAATCTAACCAAAAAAGAAGAACAATGTTTATGGTTGAAAGATCATGAAGCTACAAAAAATTGACAAATTTATTTTGTAAATATTTTGTTGCCTATATTTCATAAAGAATAAAATTAAACTTTGTTTCATTCAAATTACATTTTGATAATATGGTTGGTTGTGCCTGGAGACCTTAAAGTTTCACAGTCGTCAGCACTGAAGATATTCTTTGTTGTAAACGGTACGAAAAGTTAAGTAAGTTTATTAGTAAGTAAACAATATTTACGCTTCGTTTGAACTATTTTAGCCAAAATTTTTCAGTGATTTTTAACATCTAGGAGAAAAATGTAAGCTGGATAAATGCTACTAAAACCTTGGAAAAATACTACCGAAAACTACAGAAAGTTTCGGCTGTGAAACTTAATAATTTTCGACAAAAATTAAACGTAACCAAAAGCGCAATTATCGGCAAACCAAAATGAAGTTTTCGTTTACATAACATCCCTGCTTTGTAGGTATAGAAAGTGGTCCACCTGGTCAAACTGTTGTCTAAGGTGGTAACGGTGCATCCACTGCCAAAAGCTCACCAACTTGAATATTTGCTTAATTTAATACACTAAGTCATTCCATGCATTAGGTACAATGCCTAAATTATGCCAGTATAAACTACCCACGAAAAGTAAAGATTAAACATGAATTATGTTCGTTTTACACTTTACCAAAGTCAGTTTATGCCTTCTATACATATCTTAGCCATTACACAAAATATCTATGTAAAATGTGAATATATCACAATAAAAACATTTATTTGATACTTTTCTCGGTATGCCTGAGTATTATATGAAATGTCTAGAAACTTCAGAAAATATCTAAATTTTATACATTGTATGTAACGTATGCAAAATGAAGCGGGAATACTACTTCCACAAAAGAGCAGCTCACTTAAAAAAGTCTTGATCTTTATCTGTTCTTGGAACATCTTTGTCTATAACCCTAATAGAGGTCTTCAACTGGTCCAGGTCAAAATCTTGTCGACCAGCATATACCTAAAAGAAATTTGAGAAAGCTGTAATATAATATCTTTATTAACTATGCCTACTCACATAAATTCGAAATGCATAGGGCTACTAAACAAAAAACTAGTAATGAGTATTTGACTGCAGCATGATCAAAACAAGAAATGGAATTACAAAACACTTATTTGCTTCTTCATTTTGACTTTCAGTCGTTACATATAGGCAGTACACATTCTGTTTATACACAAAAGTACGTATTTGAACTGAGAAAGCCTGCGGGCTAAAATGAGCGATGGCATTCTATACACCTGCATTTTGCATTTGGTTAATCTAATACTAAATATTCAAATTGGGTACAAAAAAGGCCGTATGGCCAAGTATTATAACTATGAATATCAGCCAACTAAAGCAAGAAGAATCAAAGGCAGGCCACATAACAAATATAAATCCCACACTAGCACACAAGTGAATAGACAAATAATCTTGCTAAACTTTTGACAAAAGTACCTGAGCTTGAACTTTCATAAACATGACTTGCTGTTTTCCCTCAGCTGTGGAGCTTAGTCTAGACACAGGATCGTCACATTCGCCAACTGCATCAGTCTTCAAGTTTCGCGACCATTTTGGTTGCAGTAGTTCGGCCACTTCCGGGTCATCTTTGCAGCGGAGCAGCTCTTCTTTCCAACGTTGTTTTAATGCTTCGTACTTCAGGTAGCTTTCGACTAGTAGTTGTTCCCTTTCTCTGACAAAAAGCAATGATTCAATTTACTTGGTACTGATTAAATACAAGTTACATATGCGTGTAAATAACATCAGCATGTGAGAGACGGAACCACTGTGCTAACACAATAAACTATGCTTAATTTCTAAACCATTTCCAACATTTAGCACGTTCAGACAACAAATGGCAAGCACACATACCTTGTAGTAGATGTGAAAGGATAAAGCCCATATAAAAACTGCCAGATTTGTGGTCTTGCATCAGATGTAATCCCACCTAAAAAAGTTGGAAATAGAAAGTATAAACAAACTAGTTCAGTCTAATAAAAATAAAAGTAATGATATCAATATATATGTATATAGATTTGAAAATAATTGATAGATAGCACTTAAGCAAATCCAATTATCATTATTATTATTGTTTGTTATTAAATAATTTCATACTGGCAAAATTACAATGTTTAATAAGGAGTTAAAACTATCCTTTGTTTAAATTTCACTACACTCTTGAAGAAATGTAAAAGGTTCTACATCCCGGAAGCACTTTACCGTGAAGCCAAGAAATATTTATTGTGATCGCTAATGGCTACCACCAGAAGTTAATAAAATGGGGCAAAAGTTTTGTTTGTTTACATAAGGCTCTTACAATGACTTTTATTCTACAACATATTACTGTTTTCAAATGTTAAAGCAGTTTAGTTTTTAACAACACTTTAGTTTGCATTTATGCAAGATATCCTTTTATAGTCTTAGATATAGATAGAGCATGTGTGAATTGCAATCTTGTAGATTACAAAGTCTTTCACAAACTTAAATATAATGTTGTTAATATATAATAAGTGGGAGACATGACATCTGTATAAGGCGATACTTTTTTCCCGGCGATATGATATCAAATATTAATATAACAGAATACAAATAGTAATAGAATTCTTCTGTGATAATTTTTAAACTCGATAGAAACTGATATATTTTGATAGCAAATTAACTTATGCGAGTGTAACAGCAAAGTATATTATGCGAGTATAAAACATGTAACATCAAAAACAAACTTTAATTAACTTCTGCCTGTACTGTGGTAATTTGGCAGTTCTTCCCATCCTTTAGTAATGCTGCTTGTGGTAGTGCATTCGAAATCTGTCAATCTTTGTGAAGGTATAAAACTTAGCTGTGAATGAGAAGAAATGTTTGTCAAGTATTTCTTTTTCAAAAGTGGAGTTATTTAACAATAATTTAAAAAAGCCGATGCGCAAATGTAAAGAGACGTCAGCTGGAGAGCTGCGATTTGGTTGGAATACATCTTGATATTGATATGATAAAGATTTTTTCAGGATAGTGTTGACACAATAACGATACTAGTCTATTTTCCGTATCGCTTCGATACGATACAGAATTTGTATTGATAATTATCATTTAACAACACTAACAAGACAGAATTGTCTCTTACTGCTACAAAATCTAGAGCGTACAATTCTCAGCTCAATTTCACCGTTTTTACTTGCACCAAATATAGTTTTAACCAGGTGCTTCATTTTTATTTATTTTCATATGTATTGTCTATATAGTTTCTAGGGATACTTTAGACCTAAATGAAACCATATTTTCCAATACTAGCTAATCGTGATTGATGTAGGACATGTACGAACAAGATAAATGTCTGAAAAATCCACCTTTACAATACTTGCTTACCAAATTTTTTGCACTGCTTTTGTACGACGCAAAGAATAAAATATTTATCACATACCCTTAAAAACTGCTTTTCGTAGAGCATGTTCATCAACTAGTCGCCCATCCTCATCAAAAAGTTGCAGAAATTTGTTCTTGTTAACTGGGCTACCTCTTGTGTTTTTCACATCATTTGATATAAGCCGTCTAATTGGGGAGTCTGACTCACCTTCTCTCTCAGTAAAGTCGACAACTTCAAAGCTGCCATCAAAACTGCATTTTCTGAAATAAATAAATGCTTTTAAATTAAGAGATTAAGAAATCAAATCAATTGAGAATTTTAATTACATCATTCTCATTCAATTTAATTTTTCCCAGCCTACACCACAAATATTACAGGGTTTGTAATTGATCACTAATTTAATTTTCAGTTTTCTTAACAGTTAATCGACCAATGACAATAATCTTGTTATAAATTCTTAGTGAGTAGTTGTAAAGTTTTTTGAGTCTACATCTTAAATTTTCTACCATTTGCTTCAGATATCGCACGCTCATTCGAAAGAAGAGGCTGTAAACTGTAAACCATCATCAGCTATGTTACAGTAGTCATAAAACAATAGTTTTACCATATGTTTTATCCCAGGCACAATAAACTAGCAGTGTTTCAAAAAGTAAAATTAGGTTGCAGGCGTATAAACGTTAGTTATTATTGAGAATATAGCGTGACGGTCGAGATAATATAACAAGGACTGCGGGAGAAGCCCCAGAACTGTATAATGTAGAATGAACCTCGAGTTTGTCTCTACAAACTGGTTTTGAAAAAATCGTTTTAACATAGAAAATCCTACCTGTATGTTCCTTAATGGTACACGTCCAACTACTAAGCAAGGATTGTGTTATACATCATTACATCTATCTACGTAGTCTGCGACACATTATCTTCGTAAGAGTTCGTTAATTATTGTAAAGAACAGTTCTAAGTTTTATTTTTAAGATCACTAGGCTACAAACCTTGTTAAACTCGTGCCATGTGACATCGTTCTAACGACAAGTGAAATGCGTGAAAGTGATTAATTCGCCAAAAATAAACAAAACTACCATAGAGGTCTCCACACTCACTCTCACTTGCTTTTCCTGTTTCTGGCTTACTAGTTTCTGCTGAAGCTTTATGATTGACTGATTAGTGATCACGAGCAATGTAAACAAACGATGTACGGAAGTACTAAAGCGCCAACTGATCAGTTAAAAAATTTTATTCATTGTCGGATTTGATTAATTATTCACGTGCAAATCACAATTTGGCTGAACTTACAGTTAAATTAAATAACAAACGTGTTACGAGTTGTCATTAGATATAACTGTAAACTCAGTAATTAAGTTGAATGAAAAGCAACTCACTTTATCAACTAAAAAATGAACAACATGGTTGATAGCTGATACACGCACACAACCGTGGTGCCATCTAGTGATAAGATGCGTAATTTTACACAAGAATGATACTAGCAACTAGTTTCATTACAAAACGTATCACTAATTACAAGATTATACTAACATAAGTACAATAGAAATTATGATTGAGACAATGCCTAATGGAAATCGATAATGAAGATGCAAAAAAACATTTAATTAACATAAAATAACACTGAACGAGGTTATACTTCAGGCACGATTTTAATCACCTAAAGTTTTACTAATTCAAAACTCACCTTTCGACACCATATTTTAATAAGTCAGCATGCTACATACCCAACAACATTTTTGCAACACTGGAAATGACATGTTAAATGTAACAGCAAATAAAATTTGCAAACAGCTGGCATATGTAAAGTATGCAATAAAAACTTATAAATACATGGTAACACAGGCAATGGGGTATGATAAACAGTCAGCAATATGCAGTAAATGAGCATCCCAGCAGCACAAAAAATATTGCACAATGTTATGACGATATTTTTGTAAATATTGGGACGATATGGATATAGGACAATGTTGCGGCAAGTCCACACTTCCATATTGTCCCAACATTTGCAAAAAATATTGTGACAATACTGTCATGCTGCATTCAAAGCTATTATACTAGTTAAATGAATTATGAAAGTTTGTTCTTCTTTTGTGAGTTCATATTACCGGTGTGTAACAAACAAACCATGTTCGCTATATAATGACGTTAAACTGTAGTTTATTAAAAACTGAAAAAGACAAGTGTTAGAAGTCATCACAGATGGCTATTGTTAACACGGTGTGCACATATAAATAATAAAATATTTTTAATGGAGAACACTGTATTACCGAGTGCAACATTAATATCAATAACACAAATTAGAACATATCAATAGAAATTATTAAACAATCACAAAAGTTGAACTCAATAGTAACTGTAACAAATCAGAAGTGAGTAATCAAATACATTAGTCATATTATTTGCAAATCACAAACATGTACTTGTAATTACAAAATAATTGTAGGAACAACAGAAGATAATTAGGCAAACTTATGAAACAGTATGCAGTGAAAAAAACTACCAAAACACGTTTCGTTAGCAAGTATACGACATCACTTCAAACACATCAGAAAACAGAAGAAATAAGAGAGCACATCAAAAATAGCAAACTGCTTCTTTACTTGTAAATTAAAATGCTACGATGCCATCCACAAAAATATGGTGGTAAAGATTTATGGCTGTAGTAGTCTGTAAGCTATTAACTCCCTACACACATCTGATGTATATAATTTATGCGAGTTGCAATTCGATGGTACCATAAGAAAAAATTTTTAACTACAGACATTGCTGTTGCTTCAAAAAATTTTAAGATCGTGCACTGCACCTATACTTAGGTGTGTCACAAAAAATTTAGTTTGTTTATTATCAATAATCAGAAACAAGCAAAGAACACATTGTAACTCTGTGAGTACTAGAAATCAAGTACAGGCTTTGTGCCAAAAAAGTGTTTGCTAATTTAGAAACGAACCTTTCTCTTCTAATTCCTCACACGTGAGTTTGTTATCTAATGTGAAGATTAGTTCAATGAGCATACACAAGTTCTATACTCCAATCTACACCAATATTTACACCAGGTTTTCGAATAACAAGAATATTCGTTTGGCCCTTTTGTATAAAGCTACTATTAACCTTTACATCTTCCTGACCATTCATTTTTAGCCAAACACTAAGTGGTCGAAGTTTTAAACCAAGAATAACGACTCTCTCAAGCCATGACTTTGTGTGAAATTGTCCACTACCAATATTTTCAGATTTTGATATTAAAGTGTTTTCTCTGAAAGTTAAAGTTCTGTAAATAAAATGACCTTGTTGATAGTGGAATGTATGTCCATCATCAATATATAAAACACCTTTGGCTGTAGGCTTAGCTTCATTATTTAATGCTATAATAAGAGTATATGGATCATGAAGACCCAATAAAGCAGCACGGCGTACCCGATCTTTCCGTGGTATAATGGTACCACCTCGAAGGTAAACAGGAATTCTGTTTGCATTAAACAAAGCCACATGCTCGGCACCTCCTTGTATGGCTTCATATGTTTCATAATCATACCAAGTGACATTACTCCCTGGTAAGTACACATTAGCTCTAGTCAAACCTGGTTCTGTCACAGGAAACACAAGTAGTGCAGGCCCCACCATAAATTCATTATCCATTGTAAATGTAATTGTGTCACCAGGAAATTCTACCCATAATGGTCGCATGACTGGAACTCCCGTTCTGTAATGCTCATAAAACAAAGTGTACCAATACTGTAATAAAGCATAGCGTTGACGAATGGCATGTCTTATACGTTGTTTTTCGTCACTAGAATAAACCCAAGGCTCACGACGTGGTGTATCTAAGTGTGCATGTGCACGGAAAAATGGGTGAAATGCAGCTGCCTGATACCATCTTACCATAAGTTCATCACTAGGGTTACGAAAAAAGCCACCAACATCTGCGCCAACGAATGATATACCAGAAACGCCGAGAGACAACAACATTGGTGTAGAGATTTTTAGGTGTTCCCAGTCTGCAAGATTGTCTCCAGTCCAAATGGCACCATACCGCTGTGAACCTGCATAAAATGCACGGGACAAAACAAATGGGCGCTCTTTTCCACCAGTTCTTTCTACCAAACCTTGAGCGGTAGCCTTTTGAACAAGCATTCCATACAGGTTGTGCACATCTCTATTTTCCCAACCACCAAAATGAGTAGCATCCTTGTGCATGGTAACTTCTGGACCATTAAATACCGAAGGCTCGTTCATATCATTCCATGTAAACAATGCATTTGTAGAACCTCTGTATGAATCATAGCTAAACTTGCTAGCCCACCATTCCTGAACAGCAGGATTAAGAAAATCTGGCCACATAGAATTTCCTGGCCAGCACCAACCTTGATAATTATTACCATTTTTGTCTTTCACAAACAAATCTCTGTCACGTGCATCTTTAAAAACCTCAAAATTACTGTCCTCCTTAAGGTGAGGATCAACAATTGTAACCATTTTTCTACCTCGGCTGGTCAAATTTGCTAACATTTCTTCTGGATTAGGAAATTTATGTTGATCCCAGGTAAAATACCGTTTCCCATCTGTATGTTCAATATCAAGCCAAATCACATCTACAGGAATGTCATGCTCATCAAAGCCATCATGAACTCTTGCTACATCATCTTGGTCATTATAATTCCAACGGCATTGATGGTAGCCGAGTGACCAAATAGGGGGGACTGGTCCTGTACCAGTAAGCGTAGTATACTGCCGGAAAAAGTCTGTAGGTTTAGGACCAAGCATATAAAAGACATCAATGATACCACTTTCCGAGAATATGTGGACATCCATTTGCGGCACTTCATCGCCACCTTTTACATAATCTAAAAGTTTTCCCACAACATTTTTATCAACAGCATCAGAAGAAATGTCAACCCATGTTTCAGCAGCGTTATGCCAGAACATTCCAACAGTGTTTTCCTCATTGTGTGACAGTAGCAAAGGTACTGAACCATACAATGCCATCGTATTGTACAATTCATATTCAAAAACATCTAAATTAAACAGTCTGTATGGATCAGAGTTTTTAGTCGTTTTCAATGCAAAGCTGTCTGCATGCTCTGGAATTCCATATATGTGCTGAAAGTTTATAAAGGAAAAATCCAAACTAACTGAAGAAGGTCCATGAGGTTTTGAGTCAGGGTGCGATTTAAACATTTCATTCCACATACTAGCAGCCTCTGGCTCGTCTGCTGCAGAATCTTCATGACTGTCTGGTGCTTCCTGTTGTGCATTTTCATCAATATTTTCAGCTCCTTCATGAACACTTTCTGGGTTATGTTCCTGTTGTTCACTGTCTTCCTTGAATACAATAGGTTTTTTCTTCCTGTAATGCTCGACATTAAGCAGGCCTCGAGCATTAGTACTCACTATTAAATTTTCATCAGAATAAACATCCAGCCTAAATGGCTTAGGAGTTATTTTAACAGAAACTCCTCCATCAAGTTCAGCAACTATGACTTCACTGGTCTGAGACGGAGAACCCAAAACTCTTAAAGGAGCTAGTTTTGGTTCACGGACAAGAGCATCTTTCACTTGGTAACGCTTTTTTATCGGATTTGCTTCATCCAATTTAAAACGAATAGTTCGGTCTTCTAAAGCTTCTAATTTAGCAGTCAGCAAAATATTGTTTTGCGAGTTTAGTAAGTTAAAACTAATATGGTTAGGTCTTATCAAAAGGCTGTCGATGACAACATTGTACGGAGAAATGCTCGGTTTATATTCTCTGTTTCGTTTACAAAAAGAGCTCTGCATGCATATCTTAAAATTTCCTTTGTCAACAGCATTGACAACGAACGTGTGACATAAAACCAGCAGCGGTGCGACATATATAATTCTAAAAAACATAATGATGAGAAAATGAAAAGTAACACGTATAACTATAATTGTCGGAAAACAAACCACAGTAACTACACACGTGCGAGAATAAAGCGAGCAAGGGATTCGACATCTATAGCCGTTATGTAAAATCTGTTTTTGCACAAGACCACTTGTCTGAAAATTCTTAACACATCGCATGGGTTTTGTACAGAATATGTTGCATATGTAACTGACATACTTACGCTAAAGTGTGAGGATGTTATTTAAAATATTGAAACTGTGCAATCAAAAATATACAAAGTCTGAATAAAACTGGGAATGGATGTTGGTGAATTTGAAAAAAAAACAGGAAAAAGGGGGTGTTAAAAAGGAGAAAGTTAATAAAGTTAGTGGAGAAAGATGTTAAGGGTCTTGAGAGCAAGGTGGAAAAGTCAAAGATGAAAATGGAAAAAATGTGGAAGAGAGGGAAAATTGACAAAAAAGTGATGAACCAATTAAAGAAAAATTTAGAGACAGAAGCTAATAATGTGAAGAAAGAACTGAAAGAAAAGGAGAATGCTGTTAAGTTGAGAAAAAGTAAAGCAATTAAAATCTGTCAGTAATATCATGAGGGAATGGTGAATTGTTTTGGAGTTCGTAAAGATTTAGGCATAAACTTTGGAAAAGTGAAAGTATTATGCAAATACTATAAGAAGGTAAAATATGTCTAATTGGAGCAAAATGCAATTTTGTTCACAATGAGAAAATATTGCAACAAAACAGGACAGCAGTTAGAAGTGAAAAATAGTGTGATGTCACACAGTAGTCCTTGTGCATACTAAAATTATAGTATAGTTCATTTTGCAAACCATTTATAGTGTTTAGCAAAGTAAATTCTCTATCCACTTTTGTCGTGTGATGGGTTGGGTTCCTTCCCACCCTACTGTATCTCTCCTCTTCCCGCTTTTATTGTACTCTTCCTCTAGACCGCTTTAATAATGCACACGTAAATTTGCACGCCTCCGTTCAGATGATCTAGTTGCTGCCATTCACTTAACCGGATTACTATTTACTTCACCAATTAAGCTATTACAGAAAGACAACGTTTTGTTGGCAGACTTCAAGTGTCCAGAGTTATAAGAATCTGACTGAACTATGAACTATGATATTTTTATTTCACATAAAACAGAATACGCTTACAAAAGTAATATTACCTAAATATGCAAATTTGGTTTATGTGAGGGGAGTGTAGGACCAAGCGGTCATTTATACACTCCCTTTACATATTAGATGGTATAATTAGTTAACGGGGCCTGTGTAAAATTTATATAACTATTATTTGTATATTAATGTAACAAGACAATGAGGATTAATTTAAATTGAATTAGTTCATAATTTGATATGATTTATTGTGACGACTTACAAGCAAAACTGAAGAAGATAATGACAGTAATGTCTATGATAAGAGAAGGCTAATTATTGTATAGTATTAAATAAACAAAACTAATTATTAAGGAGATAGAAAATATTGAACATATTAGAAAATAACTAATATTTGTAATGGGAAATGCTTAGTTTACACATAGCAATTTTATACACACACACACACACACACACACACACACACGCACACGCACACGCACACGCACACGCACACGCACACACACACACACACACACACATATATATATATATATACAGATATGCACATACACACATATACACACACATATATATATATATATAGACTGTATATATACATACACACACATACATATATTATAATCAGCAATTATATATCCTTGACAATACATAATACGTACACACTACACATATGTTTAAAAAATTTTGATGATGCGCACATATAAAATTACCTTCCTGTAAATATCATCTTGATGCTCAAAAATTATAGCAGGTTATGCAGCTTTTAAATAGAAGTGGCATCGAACGAAACTGTAGTAATTTGAGAATTAATTTGCATTGCTTGGAAGATAAATGAAAGTTGAAAAAATAGTCAAACAAGAGAATTTCAACTATGAAGATTTGTAGCCAATGTTAATGAGACTTTATTTTTGGTTTAACTACAGTAATTAGATAAATACCATATGAGCACTTCGATTGATACTACTTAAAAAGATCATTTACTAGTAAATTACTTAGGCAGCCTGCAATGACAAGATAATCTAGCTGAGCCAATGCAGAATTAATAGCAATGTTATAAATCCAATCCATATAGTTTATATGCTTTCTATATTTATGTAAGCAAAAAATAAAATTGTAAAGTCACATGTGTAAAAAAATACACTCGTGCAAATGACACACGTAAATAAAAAAGCAAAAGCTTCTACACGAAAGAATATTTGCTGATTAAAATTTTTTTTATAGAAATTAGAAGCTACCTTTACAGAAGGAGAGGAAGTTATATTATGAGGCATGTTGTTCCGTAATATAATTCCATTGTGCTGTAATGAACTTAAACCATAAGTTGCATTTAATCGTGCTGGTTAAAAGTGACCCCTACTGGAAGATCTTGTGTAGTGTGAATGAACATTGTGGATTAAAGTAAAATAATTAGTACAATGTTCAGGTAATTGGCGGTTATTGAATTTATTCATTAATTTGAATAGTTCGAGTTTGTAGAAATTTCCGATTTTTAATACTTTAAGCTGTAAATAAGATGGCGTTGCATGGTCTCTGTGATTAGCAAAGATCATAAATTTAACTACTTTGTTATGTACTGATACTAAAGGTTGCAATATGTATCGCTTAGTTTGCCAGCACGACAACATGACGTATTGGACGGATACACTAAGGCAAAGTAGAACATTTTCAAATATTTGTTTTAGTAAAGTGTCAAAGCTTTGCAAAAATACCCGCCGTTTTATTTAATTTAGTTGTTATTGTAGAAATGCGAGTTTGCCATTTCATATTACTATCTATGTGTAATCCACGGTATTTAATACTGATGTGTTGGACAAGAGTGATCAATGAGTGGCTGATAAGTTGGAATGAGGAATTTTCCTGCCACCTAAAAGGCAAGAGCATATGGAAATATTTGGAGTTTCTGGATTGTTGTTTCTGTCAAATCCACTGGATTGGATAAATCTGCAATGAGTAAGCCACTACGAGTCTTTTCGAGAAGCGTACCTTGACTCTTAGATTAGGCGTAGACGAAACTGAAAATCACTTCTTTAATGACCTGTGTATGGTGATGGTGACTTACCATACTGTCACAAGGTACTGTACGTAGTACGCACAGTCTGCACGATTGGTCGGGTCTGGGTCACTGGGAATCAAATCCAAGGTAATACATACAACATTAGCATAATTAAAATAATTAGGTTGTACACGGTGAGTGGCGAAAGTAATAATTGTATTTGCAGTTTTCCTTTACGGATTCTGTCTCAGTTGCAGTGTATTCGAGCTTCATTCAATTCTTAAAATGATTCTGTAATGTTTAAAACAGTGATAGAGACTACAAGAACTAACAAGTAACCACCATTCAAGACTAGAAATTTGAAACTTTTTTAAAGATACTTAAATGTGTACGATTTTAAATACTTACTACCAATGACTTTGGACTGCTTTATTGTCTTGTTGCAATTGAAAATGGTATACTTCTGCAGTAGATCACTACGTCTGTGGAATATGCCTCTGGACCTCTGGCTGCATATTAAATGATAAGAAAAGGTGTACCTGAAGTAGGTTTCAGGAAAATTGCCTTAAAAAATCATATTACTTTATAGCAATTTTACATGACGTCATATACGAGCAACGTAAATCAGGTGAAGAAAACGAAATGTTATAGTATGTATCAAAGAACTTTCCATGCAAAGTTATGTTATTTAGCATTTCGCTTACCTGCTTGAAAAACTTATGTAACTAGAAAAGAAAATTATTAATTATTTAAAATGCTTTCACCAATTGGTAAAATGTTGCTGTCTTACTCTCCAGGTGCACCACTGACTAGCCAAAAAATGTATTTTTAATCTTGTTGACAAGATACAGTAAAATTTTACTTTGTGTGCGCCGTGAATGCTCTGATCATTTTTTCAACTTTACTCAGTGTTATCTAAACTAGTTTCAAATGACTTATCGTCAAAATGGCTGCGTCTAACGGTCGTTGCTGGTGTTTAGATTTACGTGTTTTATACAGTGTTACTGCCGATGCAAGTCCTGTATGCAAAAAGGCAGTATGTAAGTGGTATAAAATTTCAAGACGAATTTTTTAAGCTTTATGTAAGTGGATGGTTTTTTTATGCTTTAAGGACTAAATGCAGACAATTCATTCATAGTACTTATTTTTTTGCTTCTCGTAGTCTTAGTCTGGACATCGATAGATGTAGAATAGCTACTAATCCAGTTTTTCTAACTGACTTTTTATCTGTGGAATTCTCTACCTGCAGTCAGTTGTTTCCCTGAAATATGCAACCTCACTCAGTTTAATAAAAAAAATCAAGTGTACCTTTTATACTGCCATAATGTGAATCATTCCAAACTGAAAAGTGAAAGTTTACAGTAAAATATGCATCCATCAGTGTTTTTGATGTCGACATCGACAGTAGTATTGCTAATCAACACTTCTAGTAGAACCGGATTCGGCATTGGAATCGCTGTAAATTTTGATATAAACCCGCCACTATTTATTACATGACCAAGAGAGCTGGCACCAAAATAACTGAATAATAGTAATATGTAGGCATAATAAATAAACTGAACTGTTATGTGATGAACAGGTATTCCTTTGTTTTAAAACATCATCACTATTATGTTAGGCATTTAAGTTGTTATAAAATCAACATTATTTCCTAACAGGTCACTTCAGTGGTGATAATTGATCATGCCAGATTATTAATTTTACTACATCATCAAGTATCCTTCCATATTATAAGTATGTTTTCTCAAAAATGTCTCATTAATTGATTTATCAAATGGGAATCTATGACTTAATATTAATTGCAGCACAAACTTTTTAGTGACAAAAATCATCGTGACTTTATTTACAACCACAATGTTCCTGTGTTTTTTTGAAATTGCAAACCATCCTCGGGCAACGGGGCTGTTTCATTAATGAATATCTCTATATTCCTTTTTAATATACAATTAAATATAACATTACATACTCACTTGGACCTAATGTAAAAGCATACAGTGAGCAAGGTTTGTAATAGGTGTTTTTTAAACGGATTTTGACCCTGACTTATATTGTGTTACTACAAGTTCCTGGTCTTACTAGCAACTAACATTGCAAGTCTGTTGCAACTGAACCTCTCATTTGCAATTATTTTTTGCAAGTTTTTTGCTGACAAACAAATTGTAGAGTTTTTAAGATATAAACATAAATTTCATTTATTTTTTTGCTTCACAGTAATTGGAAAACTCTTTGAGTTTTTTTGCTTTGTTTTACTCTAACTGTCCTGAAATAACAACGTCCTTTGGTACACTGAAGTATTTGTCACCAGAACATTACAAATAAGTCAGTACTTTTCAAAATCGGTTAATGTACCCTTAATTAAATTCAAATTCATTGTCTTTATGCTGAAAATTTCTGCTGTTCTATTTACCGCCTGTTAACTGAATCACCCAGTAGTTACAGGGCTCACGGCTGCCCAGCACTTTAACACTTCAAATCACACATTTTTGTGGCACTAAGCTGCAATTGTTTTCCTTTGCGTGGGTTTGTCAGAAAACCAAACTATACCAATCAGCTTCTAACGTAAGCGTAAGAAACTTGGCAGTACACAATATCCGAACCGTAAATCTGTTGCATTATACTTCACTGGGACATAGAGCTAGCAGAGTACATAATAAGTAATACATTAACAATATATTAAATGGGTGCAAAAGTTAGTAATGATTATCCTATGCACACTTTGTTGGTGTTCAACTATTATATTAGTCTTTGTTTCAGTGTGGCCAGAGTAAACTTGTTCATGAAGTTGTAACATACAGCATTTTGCCATGTAGACCCTACATTCACTTACTTAGTAAAAGAGTGCCAAATTGACCAAGACAGTCACCTTGTGAGGACCCAGGAGGTAACGGGCAAGAATATTACATAGATCAAAACTGCAAGTGCTGAATCTTTGCTGACTTGATCTTTGTCTTAAAATCATAATTTTGCTATTACTGAATTCTCCGTGCTTGATTACCCAGGAAATGCATTTTATTGCAACCCCATTTTAACACTTTTGCCTATGTCATGTGACCTGGCCATGCCCACTTTTTGAAAAATGCTTAATACACATCTACTCTTACTCTGTTATCCATACATGCATAATCAGTGACTCCTACTCAAATACTATAAGAGGAGTTGAAGGTAAAAGTCATTTATCCTAATTTTCACATTTTGGATCCTGCTGCTGTGCCCTTTAGCCCAGAGGTCATGATTCTCATACTGCTCTGTGTCTACCTAGGTTAGGCACCCACTCTGCAACTTTCCTGATTCTAGCTCTCATGCTTATGGAGTTATTGAACAGACCCCATTTTAACACTTTTGCGCATGTCTTGTGACCTGGCCACTCCCACTTTCCGAAAATACTTAATGTACGTCTACAACCACCCATCTGCCCACACTGACCATACATGCAGAAACGTTGACTCCTAGTCCAATACTGTAAAAAGGAGTTCAGTGACAAACCTGTTTGCCTTAATTTTCACATTTTGGCTCCTAACTCGGAACTTTCCTAGACTTCAACTTCCAAAAAATATTTAATGCACATCTACAGGAGTACCCTATTTACCCTACAGGACTTAATTAACTCAAAGCCCTGGGAGGAATTGAGCGACAACGGAAAAACTGACCAATGTTCAGTGTCCTTGGCCCTTTGACCCGAGATCACCGGTTACCTTACCATTGTTAGTCCCCCACCCTCAGGTGGCTCCCTGCAAGTTTCCTGACTGTAGCTGTTTTAATTTCGAAGTTATCACGATTTCAAAATTAGAGACGTAATAAATAAACGGTTGATTTCTACGAAGATTCTGCCATATGCTACTTGCAGAATTTGTTATATGCAGAATCTTAATTATGTCACATCTATTAATGTAAAAGAACGTGCTGGTATCAGAGACATAGTATGCTGTAAATATTACAAAAGACTCCCTTAAGTATTGCTATGTATGTCAGTTACTGGTATGGACAAGAGGTGAAGGAAATGAAATACTTCCTTCACAGCAGTTCTGCATTGCCACGGTATGATTTGGAAACTGTTTTTATACTGTTCAAAAACATTTGCCATTCATGTTCTCTCTGAAACTTGTGCTGTTATTGATTTTCAGCTCAAAGCACGTGCAAATTGAAAAAATGAAATACTGGCCCAGAAGTGCAAATTGGATATCTTCGTCGATGTTGTTTCACAGGAAAATTGGAAAGTTTATGGGTAGGTTGTAATTATTTAGCAGCTACAGTGTACACATTGAATTTTGCACTGTGTACTCATATCTTGATTTGCCAGACAAAAGCGGGAAGATGTTGGTCCAAATTTGCCGTTTGTTTATACTTACCGATACTAGGCTAATACAGTAGGCGCCATGTATTAGACTCACGGTAATGTAGAATCAATTGCCTAATTGTCTCAAATACGTCTCCTATGGAAAAGTTTATGAAAACTGTCATCAATTAACTCAAATAATTTCGCATAATTCACTCTATATTTTTTCTGCACATGCTTAAATAAGATGCTTTTGTGTGACCAATGAGCTTTTACTGTAATATTTACATGTAAAACTCCTACTAAGTGCCTGCTAAAATCCTAGATAATAAATAATAAGAGCATAAATGCATTTTTCATAATGGCACATTCATGACACTCCTCTACTTTGCTAGCGCAAAACTTTCAAAGAACTGCCAAAAGCCACATTATATATGAACCATTGACCCTCAGTTTGTATGAAACATGCATTATTTGTGTTTAATAGTTGATGGTTTTACGAGGCAAGAGGATTAATACTAGTTACTGAACAATAACGTAGCAGTGAGTTAACCTGGTCCTGTTATGTTTGAAATATCTAGTTGTTGTCCATTGAATCTTGTGGTGAAATTTATTTAAATACATGATCCTGTGCGAACTTCACCAAGCAATCTTGTATTTTTATAAATATTTTATTCAAAGTAATAAGTTTTACTTTTCGTAATACAAGAGAAGATTGAGGAACCTGATGTGCTTTCTGATTTTCCACAAGTACATATAACATTTTTTATTGTTGTTGTTGTTGTTGTTGTTGTTGTTGTTGTTGTTGTTGTTGTTGCTGTTGTTGTTGTTGTTGTTGTTGTTGCTGCTGCTGTTTTGCATTTATATCAGTACATGACACTTGCCGTAGAACAGTAAATAAAACTAAATTAAAAATCACTATTTAAAAAATATTACTACACAAAGAACAGAGAATTAGTAGACTAAATATGTTAAAAGGGTTAGTAAGTGTATATTCTTAATGGGCAAAATATTCGAAGTTAAAATGACATCAGCATTAAGAATAAAATGTATGACTTCATTGCTTGAATTTAGAACTCGCTGACGAAGGCTAAAAGTATTTAGCAAAAGTATTTACAGCAGTAAAGTCACTTTAAAATGATTACAGCCATTCTCTGCACATGTTCTAGATGTTGTTGAGATGATTTTGTATGCTTGTGTGTTTTTTTTTAACTTTTGACCATGTGATGTACTGGCACTCATCTCAGTAACTGATTCAAGGCTAACAATAGGCAGCTGAGAGATTAACTACTTACGAATTTTCTCACCTAGACTGATTATATTTATTTAGGCTGTTACAGAAGAAGCTGCCAGGTGAGATATGCAGCCAGTACAGCTACGATGCCACTTGCTGCTGATGCAGGTTCAGTACCTCAACTACCACCGTGTGATTTCCAGCCAAAACCATACAAAGTATGAACACATGCTTAGTTTAGCCCATGTGTAAACCAGTATTGTTACTATTTGCCATTTTTATAATTTATTTTTCTAGAAATGAGATGAATATAGTAAACTTTTTGCATGTAACAGCGAAAATATTATAATTTAGTAGCACAAAATCACTGAAGTTTTTTGTTATAGGGGATGTCATATGAGCAGGCTATGAAAACGAGACAGGAAAAACTGAGTCCGGGCTATCTAACGTACTACCAGAGACCTGTTATGCTGTATCAGGGTCATATGCAGTACTTGTGGGATGTGTTTGGAAAGCGATATCTTGATCTCTTTGGTGGTATTGTCACTGTTAGTGTTGGACACTGTCATCCGTACGTGACACTGTGTCTTATCCCTTATATAGCATCTAATTCATTGGTGGCTTTTCATGGTTTATACAGTAAGTCCTTGCTTAATTACGCTAATACGTTCCAACAAAATGCAATATTAAGAGAAATGTCTTTAAACAAAGCCAAGACTTCCGTAGAAAGTAATGTAAAAGAGCTGAGATAGTTTCAGAGGAAAAAAATCAATGCTGCTTAATTCATATAAATCAAAGGTTTCTTGGGTTTTACTCCTGTTTCTACTGATTAATTTCTTTCTGTTTGCTTGAAACCACCTATATATCTTACTTACTTGGTTATATCTTTCGTTAACATAAGTGTAGGCAGTGGTTAAACAATAAACACTAGTGCCACTGCAGCAGCATCAAAGCCAAGTGCTGGGCGACCTTGGGAATTTTATCTCCCAGATCTCGCTTGATACAAATGCCAAACAGCTAGCATTTTTTGGTTAGCCGGGAAGCAAAAACATATACTTGTATAATAATTGCACTGTTTACTGGTGCATTTTTTGCAACAGAGTAATACAATACGCACTGTTTTAATGCATCAAATTAGGTAAAAAAGTTGTTGATAAAATAAAAATTGGCTTTGAACAGAGTAAAAAAAATGTCGTCAAAACAAAACAGTGCACCGATAAGCAAAAAAAGGCGTCAAATGTTCAGCGTCATTAAACGAAACATCGCTAAATGGGAAGTCGTTAAGCGAGGACTTGCTGTTTTTTAGCACATAGCACAGCTTTTTTGTCCACCACCTTTCAGTTGCATAGGTTATAACAATTTGAATAATTTTCTATTTAGTTTTTTACAAATTTATTGATTTTTATTCATGTGATAGCTTTCATTTCTTAGTCTAAATGTAACTTGTAAGTCTTTGTATTGCAACAACGATTTGTAATATTTTAAATTTTTAATTTATCATTATTTTTTAAATAATTGTAAACTCACTCTGTTATCCACTATAAATAAAGCTTTATAATTATCTATAATAATAATAATAATGTGATAATAATAATAATAATATACCCATATACCACCGAAACTGATAGTAATCATATTAGTAGTGAATTAATATATTATTACTTTAACTGAGTTTTACTCTCTCTATCTAGTTGTACTACCGTAGAACTGCTTCACTAACTAAATTAATTCTAAGAGTCTCATCTAATGGAAACTGGTAACTTATTTAGTGCTAATTTCTTTTAGACGGCACCTTTCTAAAATGTGATTCTTAATTCTGGCTATACTTTAAGTCGTGTACCTTTCATTTACTTACAGAAAGGTTAATGCAGCATTAGAAGAACAGCTAGGAAAGTTATGGCATCTTACTAATATTTACATGCATCCTAAGATACATGAATATATTGAAAAACTCACAGCCAAGTTACCTGAACATTTAAAGGTAAAAATGCTTTTACTGTATTGTTTTGATGTATAAATTTACCTCATGTGCTACATCATATTTCTTCCAATTATCGCTCAAATCTAAATACGCTAAATTTGTTTAATTATACAGTTGTAATATTGACTCTGACAATGACGTATATGGATTTAGAAATTGCTAAGATACCTCTAGTGCTCTCCTGATTTGGGATTTTGTCTAGAGGGCTCATCCTAGACGGCTATTCTTAGTAATGAACTCACCGTAATCATTCAACAGTTAGTGTTAGTGTTAGTGTTAGGTTCTACTGCTGGGGTTATGGTGTAGTGGTAAAACGATACAAAAATATCTAAGTTATATTTGGTTTCTATGTGAAAATGGCTAAATTATATTTATTTTCTAGGTGTGCTTCATTTGCAATAGTGGTTCTGATGCTAATGATCTTGCCATGGTTATGGCTAGATTGTATACTGGTAGATATGATATTATTACACTCAGGTAATTTAAACATAATACCTGTAAAGTTTTGGCTGACAGCATTTTTCTTATTCTCTCTTGTTTTCTGGAAATATTTATCATGTATAATATATGTATGTATTTTATATATTATTTAATATTTGTCAATTGATGTGCAAACAGAGTGAACATAGTCAGCACAATCAATCACCACGTACAATATATATAGTCGTACATGCTTTGCTAAAATTTTAACAAAACATTTCGAAAATCATTCATTGTAAACTGCTACATCTGTTAGGTCTTTTAATTTTTGTACACAATTTCAGGAGCTACTCATAAATTGTTAGCAAATAATTGGTTTTTCGAAAAACAGCAGTTAAAATAGAAACCAAACGACAATTTGATTGCAGATTCTATAATTCGTGAGAATTTTAGTGCCATCAAACTTGACTTGATAACTCTATTGCAACGATTTAAATTTACGCCTTATTTACCGTGCTTTTTTCTACATATACCTGTGCAGCAATTTTGCATTTCTGGCTTGCAGTAGAAAAAAACAGTGCAAAATTTCATGTAGACTTACAAAATTTTAATTATTGTTTAAGACAAATTGTCAGTTGATTAGCTGCAAAGAAATTTGAAAGTCAAATTAGTGACTAACTTTTGAAACACCCCGTATATTTAAAATTGCTTGTTATTATAATGAAGTCAGAAACTGTTGATAACATTGGTATGTAACTAATAATATAGTACGATTTTGATGCAACAAAGATCATTTAACCTAGCTTTTGATATTTTTTATGCTTATGATTTCTCGCAGGAATGCATATCACGGTGCAAGTCCATACTGTATATCTCTGACAGCCAGTAGTAACTGGAAGTTTAACCTGGCCAGTGGTTTTGGTGTCCATCATGCCGTAAACCCAGATGTTTACCGTGGCCCGTGGGGTGGGGCATACTGTCGTGATTCTCCTTCGCAAACGTTGAGATCATGTGACTGTGGTTCAGCAGAAAACTGCAAAGCGAATGACTTCTATGTCGATCAGCTTTACGACACAATCAAACATTCGTGCTGTAAGCAAGGTCCAGCCGCCTTTTTTGCTGAATCAATTCAGGTCAGTTTTGTTTAGAAACCAGGTCAGTTCTTTAAGTAAAACATCACCGAAGGTGTCTTTTAACAATTAGTAGCTTTTAATTTTTTATTTGTCTTTGATCTTGATCAAGTTAAAATTTTTATGTTATTTCTACCATAGGGTGTTGGTGGCACAGTACAGTTTCCTAGAATGTATATGAAGAAAGCATATGAGTTGATCCGAGAAAATGGAGGAGTATGCATTGCTGATGAGGTACTTATAGTTGTAAAGTTTGAATGTCTAATTTTTTTGTGTTGTCTATTTTTTAGTGCAGTGGATTAGACTGTTATCTGTAGAGATTACTGCATTTGCATTTATTATCTCCATGCTTAGATGATTGTGAAAGCTTAGCTGATAATCCGTGTGAGAAACTAGATATAACTTGATAGTCTGGTTCTGGTGCTGCCTAAGGCATGAAGTACAGTGGACACCATTTATTGGACTCATGGTTAATAGAATTAATCGCCTAATTAAGTCAGAAACTTCTGGTACAGGCTTCTTCTGTGCAAATGCATATAAAATCTGTCAGCAATTGACTCATATAACCAGCTAATTTATTCAATTTTTGCTTTACATGCTTAAAATAGGACTCTTGTGTGTGTGTTCAAAGAACACTTTTATGCCACCTGTATTTTTTGTTTTGCATGTTTATCATGTGCTGATGTGTTATCTTGGTAACATATTTGCTTTGAAAAATATCACCGCTGTAATTAACATTGTTGCTCAAGAATGTATGTAAGCTAAACTTTTAATCACATGCCTATTTTCTTTTGAAGCTATTGCTGCTTTTCACAGAACATTGAATCACTTAACTGTTGCTGTTATGCCACCGATCCAGCGACAGTAATCGGCCGGTACTCCTTGCAACTTTACTTACATAAACACCATAGAGCAGCAAATAAGAGCATAGAGTTAATTTTGAAAAATAGAGTACAAGCATAAAGACACAACATTTAAAGCTCTTGCAGCTTTTGCAGTGTATAATAAGTTGATGAGTGATGATGAGTCATACTTCTATACTGCTAATATTACACCTGTTGGCTAGTAGATTCTGTCTGTTAGTTCAAAACACTCCATCCCAAAGTGAGTCTGTTAAACGGCGGATGCTGTATAATTTTATTTATTCTATGAAAATTTTTAAAACACAAACTGTTGAACAGGAATATTTAATATTATATGACTTAGGTGTATTTACAGTTATTTAACTCTACATTACCATGACTACTTCGTACTTCTTTACAATTTATAATGGAATTTTGTTCTTACAAGCATAATATTCTTTAAACCTTTCATTTGAGTACTTTAGGTAGTCGAATTCATGTTCTGAATCTTCGACCTGTAGTAGTGCCCATATTCCTGCAATTAAGTGGCATACAGGTATAAACCTGTTCACATGAACAAATAAATCCTCCACGTCTGAATCATTGACACTGTTTTCTTCTTTCTTATTCAACCAATGTTGTAAGTACACTTTCAACCAACCTAGCTGAAGATCTCTTGTAGGCAGCATGCTGAAATTATTGTTTACTCCTGCAAATTCAGTGAAATGCGCAGCAATATCAAATGCTTGGTAGTTATAAGACGCATATTCATAATCAATGAATGTCACGCTGTTGGTGTTGTTGTCATAAATAATATTCGTATAAGCGAGATCATTGTGACAGAACACGATGGGTGATTCAATGCCCAAAAGATTGTTCTCAAGTAGTTCCACTTCTGCTTTCAATTCTTGTTTTTTGTGAAGCAAACATTTCTGGTTATTGTCCTTGGCTTTTGGCAAAGTCTCTGGTAACAGATCAATCCATTTTCTGCATTTTTCAAATAAATCTGACTTCTTTTCTTGTGGTGGTTTAACATTCTTGTGCATGTTTGCCATTGTTTTTGCTATTAGCTTATAAATAGGTTCTGATCTTACAGAGTTTGTGTTCAGGCTTGTGCCTGTTACATATCCGTAGCATGTACCATTGTTGAATCTTGCATAAACAGGAGGACCTAAGTGATAGCTGTGCAAAAGACACATTGTTTCAACTTCTGCATCTCTATCTTTTAGTAAGCTTGCTTCGCGTCCATAAAATTTAAACAATATCATATCACTGTAATCTCCTGCATAAGTGCCGATAAGGTCATTAGAAATACCTTCAGTGAAAACGATATAGTGTAAGTTCCCGATATCCCATGTTGGTCTCAGAACACTGACAATTCGTGGTAGTTCTGTCAAATAATTTCTTTGGGATAATGTTACAGGTATCGTAAGATATGATGATGTTCCATAATTTTCACAGTTTCTTTCTGTAGACATGCTAGCCTAAATTGTTGCTTGATCAAGTTAAACAATACTTATTTATAAAACAATCAAAACAATCGAATTCATAATTTTATTGAAAAAATGCATTGCTTGCACTTGTTTAAATACTATCTTAATACATCACTTTTCCCACTAAACAACTGCACTGAGAATGAAGTTTAACTTGTAGAGAAACGATAAGTTAATAGTACCATGAAAATCATCACTGACCCATATAGGGAAAACCTGATTTTAGTCCATTTGTGTTTTGGCTGAGCATTTCAAACGTAGCATGATGGCCATAGCTGAGGGGCAGTCCTTGAATGAAGGGTAGAGCATGATCACTGTTTTATTCAATTTTCTCTCTGGTACATAAGACAGAGTACAGCGTCATTTATTAATGCACATGCAGTAGTCTTTGAAGAGTAAAGTGCTTATAAAAAAGAAAATAATGTCAAGTTTAAACTTTCCAATCGCTTTGATAGCCTACTATCAAATTCTGAAAGTGATACACTAGAATTATATTGTAAAAACATCTCATCAACAAGGTTGGCTTTTAATGAAATAAAGAATTTAATTGTTTTTTAGGTTCAAACAGGATTTGGAAGAACCGGAGAACATTACTGGGGATTTGAGATGAATGATGTTGTCCCAGACATCGTAACCATGGCTAAAGGCATTGGTATACTAAATTTTGTGCATTTTCATACAATTCCGCTTTGCGAGCTGGAATCCAACAATCCAATCCAGCAGGGCTTATGTGATATGGGTGCTTGTAGCAGAACTGAAATCTAGCTCATTATCAGGGTTAGTCCTCTGAGATGAGACAGTGAACCAGCTGTGGTGTCTCAGACACGTTCAGGTGTGAATACGTCCTCTCTCGATGAGATAAACACAGAATCAGTGTGATAAATGAAGCTGCCCCGAAAGAGTATTGAACCCAGCCTCCCTGAAGTCGCTCAGCAATTTCCTGAATGTCTCGGCATTGTTTTACCTTTGATCCCCTGAAACACCCACTATGACCACTTGGCTATTTACCTCGCCGTTTCCTTAATTCTTGTAAGCACGCCTGAATCCATTGAATTGTACATACTCTATTGCAATGTACCATTTGTCCTTTAAATTATATTCACATTTGTTACTCCTGTATCTTATGAAAGCCTAGTCTTGCTATGTGAAATATTTATTTGTAGTCTAAACCTGACTTCTTAGGCTAAGTCTTCGTAATTTACATCCTGTAATTTTGCTGACATTGTAAATAACTGTAACATATATGAAGTGCTATCTTGTTATGAACCTTGCTTTTGTTGTTGATGCCATGTGAATGTGAGCTATCTTTGGTGCCATGTGAATATGAGCTATCCTTGATGCCATTTTAATGTCAGCTATCTTAAAAAGACTGAAATGAAAAAGCTCTTCTATGGAACTGTGCTAATTCTAACTAATGTGCTTCAATTACCTCTGTAAATCTAAATTCATTTTTCACTCCATTTTGAGTAGTTTCATATATATTTATATAGTTTTGTTCAGTGCAGTGATAATATAGAGCATTTTCGCTCTTCCATTTCTTATTGTTTCCTGTTTTTAGGGAATGGATTTCCCCTTGCCGCAGTTGTTACTACTACGGAAATAGCGTCTACTCTTAGCAAGGCGTTATATTTCAATACATATGGAGGCAATCCCCTGTCCTGTGCAGTAGGCTGTGCAGTGCTTGATGTAAGTTATTTTAACAAATCATTTTATTTTATGAGGTAGACAATTTATTCAGGAAGCCATTTATTATATCGGTATTAACAAAAAAATTTCTGATACTGTTTTGGGCCTCTCTTTTTGGAAACTAAGTTTTGTGGCACCTTTAAAAGTTAGACATCATAAATGTCCATTGTTTAATTTCAGGTTATCTAGTGATTATTATCCATATTAGGGCGTATCTCAATTATTGACCTCTACTATACTGTAAAGACTGCATTAAAGGGCATTGAATTATCTTCGTATTACATTGGATGACTACAAATAGCCATAAAGATAAGCATTTAGGTAACCACAGGTACCATATATCAGTTATATGTTGAGGCAAGTAGTGGGTAACCTTTGAAAAACTGTCTGTGAAACCCATAACTATTGATTGATTGGGAAACCATAAAAGCTGCATATTTTAGCTGTAAATCCACAATGGATAGCAGTTTCAGAATGATACAAGTGGTGCTTTAAATAGAGAACTTGATGAATTTTATAATGCAACATTGTTTTTCTGTTCGTTTAATAATATGTCATTATAAAAAAATATGTATAGTGAGTTATTATGAAAGCAAGATTTGGTTTTGGATGATTTTGGCTCCTTGATTAACAATGCAGAGAGTAATTTTTTGCTTTTCAGGACTGCATATAATTCTAATCAGTGCATCAGTTGTTTGTTTTACATTGTTCTGCTTGTTGTTCTTAGTTATTTTTTACTTTTTTACATCTGTAGTATAATAATCAATTGTATTCTTATTATTATTGTAACTTTTATTTATTTTTGCGTAAACTGTTACATTCTAGTTTAAATGGTAAACAAGGACTGTTATTACTATTACAGGTGATAAATGAAGATGACTGTATGAAGACTAGCCATGAACAAGGGACTTTGTTTATTAATGAGTTACGCAAACTACAGGATGAATTTGAGGTTATCGGTGATGTTCGCGGGAAAGGCTTAATGATAGGAATGGAAGTGGTATCTAATCGGGTAAGCTATTGTTTCCTTCGTCCACCGTTGTCTCATAGATTAAGACTCATCAGAATAGGCCAAAATCAGTCAAGTGAAAATTGAAAATGTAAGTACAGTAAGTCTTCGCCTTAACGATGCTAATGCCAACAAAACGTGATGTTAAGTGAAACTTGAATAGAAATTAATGTAAAAGAATTGAGATACATTCCAGAGGCAAAAATCAATGCTGCTTAAATCGTATAAATAAACGTTTTATGAGTTTGTTTATGGTTTCTACTAATTAATTTCTTTCTGCTTGCTTGAAACCACCTATCGTTCTTACCAATACGTATCTAGCTAGCGATTTCCATTTCATTAAGGTTTAAGCCTAGGCAGCCATTAAACAGCAAAGACTGCAGAGTCAAAGCCAAGTGCTGCATGAGGCGACCTTGGAAATTTTATCATACCAGAGCTCTGTATTGTTTACTATGTAGTCTGGTTGCTATAGTAACAGGTTGCAGATAGAATTCCTTTGTACAAAGTTTGTTCACAGGTCTTGCTTGATTGAAATGGCAGCTAGTATTATAGTCAGTCGGGAAACAAAAACGTATAATAATTGCACTGTTTACATTACTAATGCGCTTTTAAAACAGAATAACATGATGTGTGCCATTTAAATGCTTCAAATTAAGTAAAAAAGTTGTTTTTAATCGAAAATTGACTTTCAGCAAAGTCAAAAAATTGTCATTGAAATGAAACGTGCATCTTGAAGTGAAACAGTGTCAAATGTTCAGCAGCGTCAAAATGAAACGTTGCTAAACGGTGAGTCATTAAGCGAGGACTTACTGATTTTTTTTTTGTGAACACACATCCTGGCAGCTCAAGTTTAGACTATGATTGCCAGCACATATGTTCATGTCTTTATATATTTGTAGCTGTATTAGCATTTTACTAGCAAAATGTATATTTCTGTTTACAGGAGACTAGAAAAGCTTTGCCTGCCAGTGACGTATTAGAAATATGGGAAGATTGCAAAGATATGGGCTTGCTAGTTGGTAAAGGTGGACATTACGGAAACGTAAGTACATTTAGTTTAATAAATTGATGTTTTGCTTAAATTCCATGTAAAAGTAATATTATTGTGAGTACAGTAGTCGCCGCTTAATAGATTCACTTTGGGACCGACATGTTGTGACCCAATTAACCAATTGAACCTATTAACCGATGGGTGTAGTATTACTGCTATAGAAGTATGAGTCTTCAGCTTACTATACACTGCAAAGGCTTTTAATCAATTTTAGAAACGAAGTAATGCCTAAATTCCTTTGTGCAGTTAAAAATTAGAAAAAATATTTTAAAATATTAATTTATATAAGTAAATTAACAATAACAGATTCAAAGCAAAACCGCTATGCTAGCGTATTAGCGCATGATAAACGTACCTGTTTACAAACAAAACGGTACTTATATCTACATATATAAATGCACAAAAGGGAAGTAAATATGACATAAAAGTAGGAAAGGCTGTTTGGGCACATACAAATGTCTTATTTTAAGTACGTGAAGGAAAAATGTTGAGTCAATTAGGCGAAGTTTTTTTAGTCAATTACCGATAGTTTTTATGTATATTTGAATAGAAGCAGCCCGTTCCAGGCATTTTTGAGTCAATTAAGCGATTGAGTCTATTAACCGTGAGTCTATTAATTGGTGAAAACTATATATATAAATCACTGTTTTAAGGCATATCCAGAATTGCTTCTACAATTGCCCCATAGCTATGTTTTTGCATGGTGTATTCATAAACATTTTCATTTTCATAAATTGATGGATAGCTTTAAGCATTCATGCTTCCTTTTGCAGTTTATGTTTGTCATATATATTATGCAGTCGTTATAAATGACATTGAATTGTAGCCCCCTGGTGACAGAAAGCAGACCTGTAAATGACACTAATTAACCTATGTGGCATAAATAAATTGCACGTATCATCAAAATTTTATAGATTTCATTTATTGTCTCTACATCATAACATGTGGACAGAAGGAAATTATTTCAATCACACCAAATCTATATATTGTTGTACTTTCAAAATGATTTTCTTTTTGACTTTTGCATAGTGCTGCCATCTTCAGGCATCCTTATTAAAATTGATAAATCTTGCTCTTCTCAGTTTTAAATTTCATTGACTTCATGTAATGCAGTCAATGAATTCATGACCTTTATGTATGCATTATCTCTAGCCTGTTTTTACACCTGAGTCGATCATTTGTTTTCCTGCCTTTGAACATGTCACTACTTCAAAACAGAATTTGCCGTGAAATAAAATTTTAAATCTAACTTTAATTTTTTGGTTTCTTCAAGCCAACATGTATAGGTGTAATAAAGTTATATTTTATCTTAAAAGGTGTTTCGCATTAAACCACCAATGTGTATTACCGGTGACGATGTCAGGTTTGGAATAGCAGTTCTGCGCCGTGCCTTTCAGAACTACAGGGATAAACGCAAATAAAATTCTTCAGTTTTGATTAAAAACTGTGTCATGGAATAGCTAATTATAGTACTAATTTGCCAATATATTTCGTGATAGGTAGGTAGAAAACAGATTATGTATGATGAAAAGTTTATTTTCAGATGTGCCTGTAATATAACAATTAATAAACACGTTAATTGAATATGATTACGTTGATATGAATCAAGTGTGCTTAACTAGAGTTTTTAGGGGCCAAAGAATAGCCGAAAATTATGAAATATTGAGTACGTGATTATTTACACATGTATGAGAGCCCATCTGTTAGTGATGATGATAGAAAGTAAGGTTTGATTTGATCAAATTAACTAGCATTGACTCTGATGACAATTCTGAATTTCACTTCATCTGCAACTTGAACCCAAAGACCTGTGAAAAAGAATTATAAATTTACAAGCAGTTTGAATTTAACAAGAGTTTGGCCAGACCTATGCTTTCAGTATATTATAACTATCTCAGGGTTAGTTTAATTAATAGCAACAGATTTTATACTGCTGCTAACAATTTAATATGTTTGATGAACTGACAATAAAAAGTTTAGTTTATAAAAATAATCATTTATATTGATATGTAGTAACTTTAATCATCTAATTTTAAATTGTGCGTGTTTTTCACGTTATCATATCACAGGCTTAATAGAGATACATGTTTTATATGTTGTTGGAGTTTAAAACTGTAATTTCAGATTATAAGATTTAGAAATTATAGAAGATCTAGTGCAATTCTTCATTGTTTATGAAGCTCTTTACATGAATTTTCATTTTAGTGTACTGTTAATTGTTGTGAATCTTAAATACTCTGGAAGTATACTAGTCAATTGTTACAACTATTTTAAAATAATCCATGAAATATAGAAGTAACATGTGCCTGTGATCTGGCATATGCAAAATGCGTACGATTTGCAAGTATATAAGATATAGTTTTCGAATTGTCTTAACTTTTGCTACTACCTTTATAGAAATTGTTAGTCAAGGATGCTTTTACTGGTGTTTGCAAATAAATGTCTAATTATGATTTTATCATTTAGGGCTAGGTTACGTAATTGTTTAAAATTCTAGGGCAGTGACTGCACAACTGAAAGATAGGCAAATTTGTAAATGCAAATTGAATATAAGGGCGTAATTACGTTTAAAGTGTAGCAAATTTGTGACGTTTGCGCCACCATACATGTAATGTTATCACAAATTGAGGTAAATCACAAAGTTTACTGTAATTACACTGTTTGAAATTAATTATAATTTTAAGTACTGTAGAAAAAATGCAAGCTACACAATCTTGTATTCTCTACTGCAGTTTTACTCATTAAAATTGCATTACCTTTGTCATTTTTTTTACCATTGTGATTTCACTAACTTGTAATTATGTAGATGTATATAAAACTAACAATAAAGAAAATAGTACTGTAGAAATGCAGTTATCAGTTGTATGCATTTTAATTGTACATAATAGTTTCATGTACGTCTCAGATCTTGAGCAAATTATTGAAACCATGGTTCCGTACGAACTACGAAAACTAAAATTATTTTGAGGGTAATAGTTATTGCTATTAATTTATAATTACAGTATTACCATCTGCATAGCACCCACATATGCAACTTTCATACAGCATAGATATTTCAATAAGAATCGGTTAGAACGAAAAGATTTTAAATTTTTGTCATGCAGTGGCGATGCTAAAAAGTATGTAGTGTTAATAAATGGGAATTGAAATTGCATGAAGCAGCATAAGTTAAGTTATTGTAATAAAAAATCTTGCTATCAAATATCACCATTATAACACAGTTTCCATGTGGAAGTGCATATATCATTCCAATGTGGAATAAAACTTTAATTGTATTGAATAAAATCAATAATGATTAATAATTGAATTTCTCATTTAATTGTTATTATTACAAATTCAATTTTAATACCAAAAATTGCTTGGTTGGATTCTTAAAACTGGACATTCTAATTCAATGAGCTAAGGCAGTCTGTAACCTGCGAGGCATAAGTTAGTGTCCATCTCTCCTTGTAGCCATTGGGTCCACCTTTATGTATACGACTGATATCTTCGCATGTTGGCACATGACCAAGAATGTCTTCTTTTGCATATTTGCTCATATAACTATTCATCACTTTATTGCTACATTCTAATGTTGATGTACATTCTCTGAAGCCAACTGCAACAGGATTGAGCAATTATTTGAGCATTTAGAAATAAAGTACATCGTATTTTATACATGTAAATGAAAAAAGCTGAAAGCAGAAATCCATTGTTATTATTATCAAAACTAAAAAAGTAATAGTGAATTCTTATGATTTCAATAATCATGATGATAATAATCATACTGTAATTATTTATATTACATGGTTAATGTAATGATTAAGAATAAGTGCCCTTTATTGCATTAAATGCTTTCACCAAACACGCACATTGCATGCACTTATTTTTTGCTACATACAGTATAATTGTTTTGGTTATTACTGAATTAAAGTACAGCTTGCGCACCCATATACCTCTTTCTATATCTGTCCCTCACCTCGTTTATCTGCTCCTCTTTCTCTGTCTCCTCTCTCTGCTTTCTGTCTTTCACTGTCACATCACATTATTAATTGTTTGTTCCTAATAGATTACAGGTATAGTTATATGATCTGACATCTTTTGCAGGCAAACAAAAATGAACTTTTAAAATTTACCAGAAGGTTTGTGACAGTGTTTCGATTTGGCGTAACTAATAAGTGTTATGCTTACCATCCTGTAAATCCGGGTTCTCTGCAGCTGCATCGGTCCAGGCTATTTCATCAATGTTATAAGGTCCGCAATAATAAAGGTCAGTGTTATCCAGGCAGGTAGGTGATGGAACGCGGCAAATGCTCGTGGATTGTTCAATTCTGCATAAGCATTCCAGACATTCTTCCGATATAAAACTTTCTGAAAGATATTATCGCGACATGTACAATTGTACATGTGCATGTTTATACAGTGTGTTCCAAAATCAGTGCACTAACATTATTTAACTGTGCACACTTTCACCTGTTGTGTTGTATAATCGCCTACTATATAATTGAGACTTTTTAAACACCCTTTTTATTGTTGTGAGCTCAGTATATTATCAGCATTTTTCTACTGCACTGTTTCTATTTCGAACACTCTGTTGACCTATGTGACAATTGACAATCTTGGACCGTTTGGGCCCCCGAGAATTGGGTGCTGGTTCATTCGGGCGCGAGACATTTGGGTGCCGGCGCCGACTCACGATGCATTGTTACGTGACTCAGTAAGAACGCCCTGACATTATTTCTATAAGCGCTGCAAACCAAGCTGTCTACAGTAAGCGAAAATTGTAGGTATCATAGTCCACGGACTGATTACCATTGTAACTTTTTAAACAGTTGAAGTTTTTGTAAGAAAAGAAAATAATTATTTTGCTGAATTCGATTGTGTAATTAAACTGGATGCGACTGTAATCCACTTAGCATGAGTAAAATCACTTCTGAGCCGCTGAGTGCAAATGTTACACGTATCGCGCATTTCGCGACGAATACGGCAAAAAACTTACAATTATGGTTGTTAAAATCTTGATGTTAATAATCATACATTAAGCGTTTAGCTCGCTAATTGATCTAGTTGATTTCGAATGTGTAGTTACTAAGAACAAGCTGAACAACAAGTGCATGTTAATTTCTTCTCAAACACATCAAGCTAGTTATATATATATATATATATATCAATGAATGTAGTATTGCGATATATTACTAGTTTGATTGCTATAGTAACGCCAAATTATATTCTGTTGTGGCAAGATCTTTTTTTTATGTAGAGTTTTCTATTACTTATTGTTTTTGTGATGCGTTATGTATTTTTGAAAAGAGCTGCTGTCATTATTTTGACGAAGTGCTAATCTAAACTTGCAGTGTCTAAATATTATGTATATTAGCTTTTTATTCATACGTAATTTGTACACTTGGAGTTCAGAGATAATATAATTGCAAGTGTTAGGAAGATAGTGAACCATTAAAAGTTTAATAAACAAAATAAAAAATTAGGTGCATTTTATTGGTGCCCAAATGTCTCATGTTCAACTGTCCCCGTGCCCAAATGTCACGTAGAAAACAACAATACATTTATGCAATTACAAACGATTCCAAAACAATTGCAAAAAGTCCTCACACAGCTGTACATTTGTTCACTGTAAATAGATAGAATCTAAGCCGCCGAACCAGATGATAGGACTGAATAAAAGATAAGCAAACGAACCAGGAAATGGTGATTGTAATCTGATTCTGCTTGAAATTAGTAACAGACAAAAACAAAGAAAACGGACAAATGGATGAGGTAAATAACTGTGCCAAATTAATAACATCATCACAAAGAATAATAAACATAAAAGCGAATGGGTAAGCAAGCGAAGAAAAGGACAACAAAAAAGAAAACGAAGGACTAACCAACTGAGTTTCAACGACTTCATTATCGCATATCATACCTTCTTCTATTATTCCTCCTGCAAACTTGATCAATTTCGCCAGTTTATCATCAAAGTTTGTAAATTGTTCATTAACTTCTGCACGAAGCTGTTCCATTTCTTCAGTTAGTCTCCTTTCCACAGCAGAAACGGCGCGTTCAGTTCTGCTCTGTACCTCATCAAGTCGTTCAAAAATCAGCAAAACGTCTTTTTCGAGGCATTGTTTTTCAGGATTAGGCGCAAATATAGCAGACGAGTTTCCAAACTGCGTCACGTACAAAATGTACAACGACAAAGTAAAACAATTCGATGTGAGCAAACAACTCATTTTGGAATATGCCAGGGAGCTAGAATGAAAAATTCTTGTTCTTACAGCAGACCTTTCTTATTCGTGACAGTATAAACTGTTAAGACTGAACTACAGTAAGTTTAGCCTTGAGTGCGTCAAAATATCAAGTATAACGGAGGTCGTTGCTTGCCTGAAATTATGTCCAGTTGTGCCATGCGTAACGCTTACGCAATTATGAGAATGTGACCAACTGATCATGTGAAATATATTTTGTTATACTAATATAAATGCAAGAATGCAGGAAAGCAATATTACATTGGAAAGTCCGAAAAGTTTTGCATCACCACTAAGACGCAATTTTTTCATGTCTAGTTGTTTAGTAAAATTTAAGCTAAAGTATTGCCAGTTATATTTCAGCTTTTTAATAATGACTAAAGTTTAGTATTGGATTTCAGTATTTTAACATTGTAACCTTTAGTATTGTAGCTGCAGTATCGCACATGACAGTATCAGCTTATCTCCAACAAGTATGTGTAAATTTGTGTTGCTGATTCATCTTAATTTCTTCGCATTATCGGAAAAGCGTGTCTCTCAAGAATTACGCTAATGTATCACAAAAAATGTTTTCACACATGTCTACACTATCTACACCATCACTTGCTCACGTGCAAGACAATATCATAGAAGACGCCGGATAATCTAGGAAGGCATTTGGACAGTGCATATGTCCTCTGGTGGAACGCAAATGATTATTTATATTACCATAATAATTACTGTGTCTGCTAATAGTAACGACAAAACATAATTCTGTGCTAAAGTTCACTAAAAAGAATGTCGTGCAATGTAAGACACTCCTGTGTGAAGCTAAGCATGTAGGTCTACGGCTAGAATGATTAATATAGTTAGTGCTTATCAGAAGCTTCTAATTAGCTTAATGATATCATCATCATCACTGTCTTGATCAGCACCTTACCTATTCATAAAAGTTTCTATATACGATCGAAAGAAAGGAAAAACCATAATCGATTAATGACATCAGAAGCAAATAGTTAACTTAACTGCTATCATTGCAATGCCGTGGTGCAAATGTTTTACACTTAAATCAGAAACAATAAGATGCACAATCGTCCTTATCATCAATTATCATTATCACTGTTGTTATCATTACTGACATTTACAGTGGTAATCGTCATTGTCATTATGACATTAAATTCATTATTAATTACGTACGTCAACCAGTCGTCAACAATTATCAACCACTGAGCAATTTTGGGGCCACCAATTTGTACTTAAAATGTAATTCACTTCGTAAAAGTCACACCAAGAACCCTAGTAGAAACCTCCTCAACAAGAACCTGTAAATAAAGGACGGCTACAGAGTTTATGTATCACAATTGAATGAGCTTACAGGCGGCTGTGCGATTCATACAAAATCAACGTTAGTCAAGTTAGGACCAGAAACACAGGAAAAATATTTTTCATGTCTCTACTCGCTAGACCCTCAGCAGGGAAGACTGACGATGCTACATTGTCAAAGATCATGTAGGTCCCAACACAACAATTGTTGACCCTGTAGGTCCCAACACAGCAATTGATCTGGTCTACTGCCATGCAACCAGCTTAATTCATACTTATTTGTATATTTGCGGGTACTGCGAATGTTGATAATTATCTTGGGTATACCAAACATTCATTTCAAACAAACTGTGAACCAACAATCGGTTATAGCAGCTTTTCAAAATTAATATAGTACATAGCGTAGCATAGTACGCTCCCATGAAATAAACTCGCGATGAATTATTTTATTACTTTTTATCGGTTACTTGTGCACACACCGCAGTGCATTTTCGCGGGGTTTTTTCGCTTACATTCATCCTTGTTTGTTTATCAAATTAGCAGTGCCTAAGTGTTATTTTGAACAGCTAGTAAACAGGTTTGTGGACTCAGGTATCAGAAGTAAGTTTTGTATTAATTTAAAAAAACTGCTCTATGAGTACTAAGCCAACAATATTTTAAAAATGTTCGAATAGTAACAGTACTTAATGTAATGATGTAATGACCACTGGGTCAAATTAAAAATGTTGTAAACCAGATGGCTCATTGAGCCCGCATAGTGATAGTAGTAATGTGATAGGTAATATGTATGGCACCACCTACTGATTTGAACATTTATCTTGGTCGATTATATAAATTATTATTATAATTTTTTTGACAACTATCTGTTCTTTTGTACTTTGTAAAAACCATTGTATGTAGTGTAAAGAGCTCTTTTTATGGCCTGAATATCAAAGCTAGTATGCTGTTAGTGTTGTTTTCCTGTCTGATAAAAATAGCATTTTTAGGGCACTCAAAATGTCTTCGCCTCTAAAAAGGACGCCACGCCAGAATAGGAACAGAAACCAATCTGTAACACGTAAGTCACTTCTTATTCTTAAATTTATGTTACTTAATATGTGATAAATATGATTTATTAGATTTATTTCTTTGTAAACTTGAGCAGTACATAGAATGGATATAACTGCCATCATGTCTTGGATATAATAACTAATACCATATGATTAGTAACAAACTCTGTCATTTTAAAAAGTATTAAGGGTTTGTTCTTTTTTTTATAAATACTAAGAGTACTCAGTTGTTAGAACACTGACAATGCGTAATAGTTAATATGTAAAACATTTTGCAAATTTTCTATGCTGCTGATTTTCTATAGCCCGTCGGAGTGCACGGAAAGCTGCTCCAGGTTCAGCCAATGACAGGTCAGATCCAGTGGGTCCAACATCTCCAGGTGATTTGCCTCCGATGCCCTCTTCTCCACCTGATGGAGGTGCACTAGGATTTAGTAGCCCTGCACCGTCAAGAACTGGTGAGAATTTGTGTTTTGTTGTGTTGCTTATATTGTTGTACAGTGTTCCCTCGCTACCTTGTGGTTCCTTTATCGCGGACTCGCTGTTTCGCGGGTTTTCAAAAATATCAATGTAAAATATTTATCGTGGTATTTTCGCTGTTTCGCGGGTTTCTGCAGTACTCCGTCTAAAGTATTTCGCACATGCGTAGTGCGTATTCTACAGTAATGTATAGATTTGATGAATTTTGCATAAAAAATCACAAAATGTATAAAAATATATTAAAAATATTAATTCTAACATTAAAAGAATATTATAAATCATAAAAAATTATCATTTACAGTAAATAGTATATTTGTTCGGCGGATGACTACACACCAAAAACGAAATGTAGTACTTGCGTCCCTACTTCGCGGAAATTCACTTATCGCGGGTGGGCCTGGAACGGAACACCCTTCGTAAAAAGTGAGGGAACACTGTATTTACTATGCTATGTGTATAACTAGAAAAGCTTAATTGCCAACTTATGGATGATTTTGCTATGCGAGCAGACACACACACACACACACACACACGTATGTATACATAAATTTTACGTGGGAAATAATTTACGTAAAATGTACACACATAATAAAATATGAAGATTAGTGATCATTGAAAAAATAAAATGGTTGTTAATGAATATTCATGGATTATAATTATTATAACTGAATGGAATTTGCCTCCATCTATTATGCAAGATATTATTGTACTGTCTAATTCTAAGACTTGAACTTCAAGGTTCGAAGTTTCAGAAGTTTATCTTGAACTCTTTCTTGAAAGAGCTGAATTTTTTGTCTCAAGTCTTTTACACGCCACCTATTACTAGTTATAAAGGGAGCTGTTTCTGTGTTTATTTGAAGATTAGTTCCTGCTCTTTCTGTGATTGTTGGAAAATTAGTTTCTAAAGTCCATACTAGTCCTGACATTCCTGAATTTTACAACTAACAGTACAGCAGTCACTCTAAAGACCAAAAAAGTAATTTGTACTGCTGACTAGGTTGTATTTCACTTTGTGCCAGCATTAAGTATCTCATGCCATGTCAGTTGTTTTAAATTCTATTCTGCATCTAAACACCACATCACAGAAAGTCTTACTCAGTGTGCTTCTTAGTACGTTCATTTACTAGCTTATTTTTATTTGAGATTAATTATTGTATATATTCAAAACTCACTCAATGTGTACATCAGGGTTGTGCAAAGTGCGGCCCCCCGCGAAGAGATTTGTCAACTTAATGAAAGTGCGGCCTGGGCGATGAATTGAGTGTATCCAGCTGAAGTCCGTGCCACGATTGCAAAGATAGTGCGGGTAGTTTTTTCCATTGGATTGGATGGCATTAACCCTTACAAGATCGTTGTCACTTATGTCACTGTTGGACATGACGAAATTACATGTTGCTCACTTGGAATCCAAAAAAGCGATATAATCATAGAACACAGCAAACTATCACGGAAGCCGCCATTGAAACGCTCGAACGTGCAAGAAATGCGAAACGCAATTTGATTGGCTGGTAGGAAGACCAACCAGCCAATCTCTAGGCTTTTATTATCGAGGCTGTTGATCTGCCCGGTCGTCTTCTTGGTCACAACAGGTAGATCATTTCCACTTGGTTATTTTTTTACAAAATAAATTATAAATAAATAAATTATAAAAAATATAAAATAAACAAGTCAAAATGATCTACCTACTATGACCAAGAAGATGACTGGGCAGATCAATTTGTAAGTAGCCAGCAAGCTGAAAAAGTGTGGTCATCCCTGATTTAAGGGGGATTCCCAGATTTTAGTTACTGCTTAGGCTCAGTAGTACACCCTTCAGTAGTGGTTGTTTCATCTGTTCACCAGGTCTAGTGTTCTTATAAATCAGAAACACGGATAAGAAAAAACAGGAAGATTGAAGAAGAACATCGAGTCAAGACAGATTAATATACACTGTACTACACAGACTGTGTGATACACATTACTAATATGCATTGTAATGAAATTACCACTATCTGTCGTGAAAGTAGAAATACATGGTTTTTAATATAAATTTTAATAACTTCTAAAATAGTTTTTTGAGTGTAGTAGTGCAGTAGTAATGATGTGCGCAGATCGCATGCAAAAAATTGTTATTAGGTCCTACTGTACTTGGCTCCTTGATCTAACTGCTCGTGGCCCGCAGGAATTGTGGGAAAGTTTAATGTGGCCCGGCTAGTCGGATAATTTGCACACCCCTGGCGTACATGAACAAGCTTGTGTACTAATTTTTGGCATTTAGGGTGGCCTACTGAACCGTTGGCTGGCCACTCAGTTCTCCAGTTATTATTCTAAAAGAATTTATTGTATGGCAAACTTGATGTTCGTGAATAAGGTTTAAGAAACTGTTGCTTATATTAAATTTGCATGTTAAATTTAGTAATTAAAGGAACAAACAAAAATTGTAATTTGCAGTACTTTCAGTCTTTGGGAAATTTAGTTTGTCCAAATTACAATAACCTGAATTAATGTTTATGAATTTGGTCAACTAATTCAGACTGCCTTTACCTCAGAACTCTAAATAAATTCCTTGGGCTTAACCTTTTGGCTTGCAAATTTTCGTAACATTGTTGTCACTATCAAGTCGGGATCAACAGAACTTATTTTCATTACTTGGGGTGAAGCCAAGTGCAGTCTTTGTGATGACAAGACAGTGATGCAAAGCGGCTGTTGAGGTAGCTGCTACCCTGATAGTGAACTATTACAACTTGCCAATGTAGGAAACAATATTTATTGCCATGATATTTTCTCATGATTCTAATTTTGTTCATTTTTGCATAGGTACAAGTGAACTTGATATTAGCTCTGAATTGCAGTATGGCACCCCTAGCTCTAGAGGAGGGCCTAGTACACCACGTGGAGTGTATCCTTTTTTGTATTAGGCGAAAGTGGCCAAACGGAGATGGTAACAATCTCCTGTTTTTTTGTCATTTCTCTGCTCGGCCAAGCCACTTGTTTGTCAATACTTTATAATGTAGCCTTTTCAAGTCACTATTAAAAGTTTGTGGCCAGGTAAATTATATCATGTTTTAAGAATTTAACAGATCTTTGTAATTTGACTTTGATCCTGATGATACTATAGGTAAAGACATCTAGAGGTGTGGAAAATTGTGTCAGCTGTCCTAGCAAATTAGAAGCCATCTTGTTCAAATGCTATTTACTCTGCCCATGTTAAAATTATTTAATTGGCAATTATTAGTAATGATCTGTTGCTATACTAAATGAATGCTAGGCTGTAGGTGAAATGGGTTTCCTGCTGTTATATTTCGCTTTTAGGCATTTGTGTTTTTGTTATGCTATTTTCATGTTTCTTTAACGTACGTTCAGATCTGCAACACCACTGCGCCAACGGTCTGACATAGGTAGTGTACGAAGACCTCGCCAGGTCAATATTGGCAGTGATACTCCTGCTCCAGTATGAATTTCAAATTTTTTTCGACAAATATCTTGTATTCTAAACTTTGTTAATTAACTTTGAGCCTTATTTAGTAGAAATATATTTATAGTGTTAGGTAGCTACATTTACCGAAAGGAATTATTTTTCTTAAAGATTAAGAAAAGGCAATTTATTACTTATCCTTATGCTTATTTGCTTAAAAGACTCATGTAATTAGAAACGAAAATTCTAGTAATTTAAAATGTTAAACCTAACTGGTAAAATGCCACTAATATACCTTTCCCGGTGTGCACCACTAACTCATCAAAAAACATTTTTGACAAAATACAGTAATTTATACTTTTGCTTAGTGAAATGTACTCTATGAATGCTGTGTTGATTGTTTTCAAACCTTATGCAATGTTATCTAAACTTTTTCCAAATGACTTACCCCTCAGACTGTCATCGTGAGAATTTTTAAGTTTTATGCTGCTTTGCTGCTAATACAAGCTCTGTTTGCAGTAAAGCAGTATGTAGGTGATACAAAATTTCAAGAAGAGTTTTTAGCTTTATGTAAGCAAGGGTTCTCTTGTGCTTAAAATTTCTGTAATTTTAGTGAATTACTTACAACTTCATTGCTTGTTTCTGCTTTCATTTCGCTTTTATATTTTTGTGAGGCAAGTTGCATAGCTGAGTGGTCACAGTGTTGTACTTGCAACCAAAAAGTGCTGCTTCGATATTCACTTGCCTTACTGATTACGGCTGTTTACCTCATATAGGGAGGATGCACACATCCGATTATGGCAACGAACGCCTCTAGCAGTTCAGTGGCTCATCTTAGTGACATCGTTTTAATAACGAGCCAAGTTTCGGTATCACTATGAGTATCCAAATTAAGAAAGCTTGTTTTTAATGGCAGGATTCTGCCTCATAGTGTGCGAAAGTGTATAGGAAAGAAAGGTTTCCATTTTTGCAGTGATTTGCAAGAGCCTATGTGAACTAGATGACATGAATAAATGGTTGGTAATATAGCTCATTCTCCCATACATCTAGCAGTTTTTGGTTTAGCTAGTGTTAATTTCTAGGATGGCACGGAACCAACCGCAGGTATTACCAGTGACCAAGGTGCTGGACCTCAGTTGGTCATTTGGGGTACTGACGTTGTGGTCAGCCAAGCGAAGGAGAAATTTAGTCGATTTCTGCAGCGATTTATTGATCTTGAAAATGATGAAGAAATGGATGGTATAGATTTGAACGAACCACTGTACATGCAAAAACTTGAAGAGGTAGGCATTTTGATTTCAATGAGTCATACGCTATACAAACCAAAATTTGAAGCTTAGACACAGTATTTAATTGTTTTTTATAGCTTGGCAACAACATAAAATTTTTACACTTACTCTACAATTCGATGAAAAAATCTGGAAATATTTTGGCCAACAAATTTGTGTCTACGAACGACTTCAGAACTTCTGCTGTGCGAGGGTTGCACCCTTATCAACTTTACTGAGCTTGGTTCTGGTTCTGTGACAAACTCATATCCTGGGTGCTTGCAGAATGCTTAGATGAAAATGCAAAGTATTATTTAAGGTGTTCAATGCTTATTCACACTATTTTTTGCCACACTAAATACCATTACGTCTTTGTTAATGAGGTTATGTGCTTAGGTTATTTCTCGTAGGCTGTCAGTTAATACTGAACTTGGTCCTCATATTAAACATCAGCCCCTTTTGAAGTAGTTGTAATGTGGACATAGAGGTGATGCTTGTAGCAGACAATGTTATTTGTTGTCTAAAAACAGGCCTATGGAGGAATAAAGTAACATTCAATCCTTGCTAGTTCAGCATGTCTATTTGTAGGAGTGCTTTATGGTAATGACAGTTTCTTTGAACAAAAGGGAGACTTAGGGCTTAAATATGCCAAGTAACAGCATTAACAATTTTTCTTGTAGATTAATACCATTGAAGAACCATTTCTTGATGTCAACTGTAGACATCTACAGGAATACGATGCTGACCTCTACCGTCAACTTGTTTGCTATCCGCAAGAGGTGATTCCGACATTCGACATGGCCGCCAATGAGCTTTTCTTTGACAGGTACCCACAAACGACACTGGAACATCAAATTCAAGTCCGACCGTACAATTCTGAACATACTAAGAATATGAGGATGCTAAATCCTGAAGGTATTAGTTTATTTTTGTTTATGGTGTCGTAATTTTTTGATAACTTTAATTGTTTCCTGTGCAAAGAACATGCAAATGAAATTATTGGTACCAAATTAATCAAACGCATACTGCAATCTCCTGGCATTATTTCTGGACAGCTTTTATTGTTTACTAAGAGCTTGTTTGTAGCTGGTCATTTTCTAATGTAAATGACAGCTTAGTTGTTATTACTCATTTATAATCACTCTTTTCATTTGACATGTGGATGAATTTTTCTCTTGCTGTTACAGATATTGATCAGCTTATTACTATAAATGGCATGGTCACAAGAACCTCAAATTTGATCCCCGAAATGCGGGAGGCTTTCTTCAGTTGTTATGTTTGCTCCAATGGAGTCACCGTTGAAATTGATCGCGGTCGCATAGCCGAGCCCACGCTGTGCCAGAATTGCAACACCAAGCATTCATTTACCCTTGTGCACAATCGCTCTCATTTCAGTGACAAACAGCTTGTTAAATTGCAGGAATCCCCAGGTATTCTAGTTAACTGCGGGCAATTTTTGTAATTTTTAGTCAACGATTGCTGATAATGAAAAACAGACTTCACATTTGTAGTTTGTACGTCTTACAGTGCGTCACCACGTCATTGTACACGTTAAAAAATATCATAGTAATGTTTATTACATGGGGGTTAAATAAAATGTAAGAAATAAAAAAGTTAAAGCAAAATAGTGCGGTTAATAGTCACATCAAGTGCCTTATTATCATTTCTTATCAGTTAATTGCTTAATGAAAGATGAGTGGTGACTATAACTATAATGGTAACTTTGCTGCAACGGTAACTGTAACAATACAGGGTTATGGAAATTATAGTCTAGCCATGCTTAAAAGTTATCGCAAGTGCATATAAAGCATTTTTTGATATTTTTTATGTTAAACATTTAATAATTTCCTTTAGGGGGAATAATTTGTTGCACCCCTTATATTCAGTTACTGTTAAATTGCAATAATAATAATACCATTTAACTTCAGTTTTGTTTTTTTATTTCGTCACCCTTTAAATTGATTTAAATAAATAAAAAATAAATTTAAAGCAATTGGTTTTTTGAACAGATGACATGCCTCCCGGGCAGACACCTCATACAGTTCTTGTCTATGCCCATGGAGATCTTGTAGATAAATCATCGCCTGGTGACAGGTGGGTACACATGACAAGGTTGCGTCATAAGCATTTTACTTGAAGAATTGTCTTGCTGGTTTACATTTTGACCGAATGCATATTTTTGTGCATTCAGTTGCAATAGTATCTAAACAAGAATAGCACTGGTCCAGCAAGTGTTTGTTTGAGAAATCTGCTGAGCTGAATATTACTGTATACCAACATAATATTTTACTTATTTTGTTCACTCTGACACACACCTACAATTGGACTGAAAGGTGTAGGCTTCTGTTCCGAAAACTCTCTGTACTTTTGCTGTTAAGTACAATCCATGCACATGTTTTTATTATGTGGAAGATGTTGCTGTCAAAAATGATTACTATTATCTAGATGGTGACTGTTGTAAGTCGGAAGTTATAAAACCAAAAGACAAACTCTGAGAATTATAATCTCGTTACCTAGGAGTTAATCTAAAATGGAGTTTGGCCACCTCTGAATTTAATAAGAAATATCAGTAAGTCACTTAGCTTGTACATCTTTGCACATGTACTTATACATAATTATTATTTTGAATAGATAATAGGTAGTATGTTTCAGAGCTACACAACAGGAGAATTTACATTGTTATTTCTTTTTGTTTGGTGGCAGCACTTTATTTGTACCTAATTTCAGGGTGACTGTAACGGGCATTTATAGAGCATCGCCGTTAAGAGTAAATCCCAGACAGAGGAATGTAAAGGCAGTCTACAAGACATACATTGATGCCTTGCACTTTCAGAAAGCAGACACTAAGCGATTACGTGAACAGGCTGAGGAAGGGTAGGTTTTGATGAATTAGCATACTTTTATGAGAATGGTTAAATATTATCAATAAAACTCGTTAATTACACTTCTATAATGTGGTGGAGCATGAAAGAGTATTGTTCTAAACTGTTAAAAATAGCAGTGTCTACAAGTTATTTCATTTTCTAGAGAAGAAAGGCAATTTACGGAAGAGAGAATCGAGCAACTAAAGAACTTGTCGAAACAAGATGGTATCTATGAACGTTTGGCTGCTGCGTTGGGTATTTAAAATATTTATAAATTCCTAGATAATAAGTCGTTGTAAGGTCTACCAAATTATAAAAAACAATATTATTGGTTCGCTAAATTGATTATATTTTCTTTTCATATTTTTTACGTGTTGAACAGATACTAACAATTCCAGTTTGGTTTCTAGCACCTAGCATATACGAAAATGAAGACATTAAGAAAGGCATTTTGCTGCAGCTTTTTGGTGGCACAAGAAAAGATCTTTCACATGCTGGTCGAGGAAAATTTAGGTAATGTATTAACCTTGCTGGTTAACTTATTTAATGCTCCTTTTCACTTTTGCTTATTAAATTATTTAATTCTGTTGTTGAAACAACAACACTGAAACACTGTCTATTTATTCTGGCTTGTTGGTTAAGTTTTACTGCAGTGTTTTGTCTCGTTTACTTTCTGGCTTCGTTAAGATATTGTTTGTTGCTTTTACAACTAATTAGTAAACTATGAAATACTTTCTCAGTTGTCACAAATATATTTTCTATCTTCAATTTAGTATAATTTACTATAGGCAAAAAGTTATTGCTTTACTTTAGCCAATTTCTGCAATTCTTCTTTTTTAAGCTTTTTTATTAAAATACTTTGCACTTGTAGGTCGGAACTGAATATCTTGCTATGTGGAGACCCAGGGACTAGCAAATCCCAATTACTGCAATATGTGTTTCATTTAGTACCTCGTGGACAGTATACTTCTGGCAAAGGTTCAAGTGCTGTTGGACTCACAGCTTATGTAACCAAGGATGCAGAAACTAGGCAATTGGTTCTGCAAACGTACGTGCTGTAAACTCACTAGCGCTGATAGCTAATGCTGCAGATGTTGATTTTTTATGTAATACCATGTATTACTGATTTAACTCTCTTTTGCTTATGAATGCTTAAGAATTGCTGACAATCTTTTATTAAATTACCTGCAGTATCTTCATTTCACATGAAATTTCCCCAACTGAGTGCTTGAATTTTTTTAGGTTTTTATTTGTTGCACAATTTAACGAAGTGAATAGAAAAAATTTGCAAAACAAAAAATTTTTGTGGTAAACTATGGGTATTGATATTTAGAGACGTTTCATTGACCTTGTAATTTGGTTAGATCTGTTAACTACGTCTTAAATTATTGGTGTGAGATTGCCAAAATTTGTTTTTACAGTGATACTGAAACTAGATACTGTTACGTCTGGCACTATTTCATGCTATTTCATAATGCCTGGTAATTCTTTTGACTCTATTAACGGTTGGTGGAAAATTGTCAAAATTTGTGTTTGCTGTGATATTAAAGCTTGATACTGTGGGATGTGTGGCACTATTTCTTGCTGTTTTATAACGCCCTGCATTTAACTACCATACGTATGTTTCTTAGTTTTGCATGCTTTTTTCAGTGGCGCTTTAGTACTTGCTGACAATGGAGTTTGCTGTATTGATGAGTTTGATAAGATGAACGACAGCACTCGCTCAGTTCTTCATGAAGTCATGGTAACTTAGTGTTTGCTAGCTATTATGACACTGTATTTTTTCCATTAATAAAGATTACAAGGCATAAACTTACTCGTGCGTATTAGCAAAGTGTTGACATTATGTAAGCATTAGTTCCTGATTTCATGTACTGATGTAGTTTACTGCTGGCTATTTTGTTATATTTGTTTACAAAACAATTTATAAAAAAATTCTTCTGTTAGCAGCGCCTTTATGTTTCCATGCAGTTGTCTTAACATAGAAAACTCGTGTCTGGATAAGTTTTTGTGTTATCTATGCCTCTTTTTATTAAAGACTTATTTACGAAAATACACTAATTACTAAAAGATAGGTTTTTAGGAAACTTTTTTAGTCATTACCTAGTCTCCATAATTGTCTGACATTGAATGTAATGATACTAATTTAAAAACAAGTCCGTAGGAGACTGCAGGCACATCTGACTGTCTCCATTAAGTATGACATAAAATTTAGCAACAGACTATGTTGTTTTTGTTGTTCATTCACTCTAACCCTAATTATTGGTTACCCTAGTACTTAATCTCAGCTGCTAATCTGACAGCCTTGTAATTTTTTGTATGTAGGAGCATTATTCATTTTCGTAGTGCCAGATAAAAATTTTCCTATCATATTTTTCCCTATCATCAGCATAGGCATCTACAATTTATTATGTGCCATGTCATGTGCAATTTCCATTCAGCCATCTACAGGGCTTCAGTATGCACAATTTGCGCATGTCTGTTTATAGTGAGTAGATCCAACATGACTGTAAACCATAAGGCTAAGTTTAAGATTGTTGATTTTTATGCATTTTACAATTTTCAACAACTCAGTTCTTATGGATTGCTTACTTAAACTTGTGCAAGGGATGGGTAAACTTCTGAACCTTATTTAGTTGTGGGGTGGGGAAAGGTCTGATCCTTGAAAGATGATTCTAATTTAGTATTATAGACAAATTATAAGAACTTGTGGGGCGCAAATTTAGCATTTTTTCTACTGGAAATGTCCTCATTTTTTCAGTGTGGCAACAATACTATACGACATTAATGTTAATCAGGAATTTAACAACATTACTTAGTGTATGTTTCCTTATACACCTACTTAGGTTTGTTTCTGCAAATCTTCACTTAACAGTAAATTCCTTATTCAAGTTATTGTCATAACTTGCCCCAAATGACACTGTTTTCATCTTTCGGCTGTTATACTGTCAGTACGCATGTGCTGCTTGGCTAATAGGTAGTTGTATCCAGCGGCATCATAAAAAGTAAATACAATAAGCAAAAATTAATTTCCCATTTTTGCGTAAAAATATCCAACCACATTCTAGTCAAGCGTACGGATATTTCGTCTGTAATCTTTTTTATTTTTGCCTTTGTAATTGTTCGTTCGGTGCCGATTCAAATCTAGCAGAATAATGTTAATGTGGCGCCATTCTCCTTTTTAACACACGAGTGAAAACTTTTTGTGATTTTGCATTCAGATGCTTCTTACGCAACCAGATTAATTTAAACTATGCTTTAAACATTACGATTTTATGTAAGCAGGACATCCGTAACTGCATACATTGACTCGGAAAAGATACAAGCTTTCATTAATATAGAACCATAGTAAACATAGCGAGCTTTTTACTTTACCAGCCACGGGGCCGGTGTAAATGTGGCTTCTGTCTGTCTTTGGACAGTTTTGCTGTATTTTCCAGGAAGACTGGTGCTAAATTTGCATCCTGGCTTTGGGTTTTAGTTAAACAAATTACTGTGCCATTTTAAAAAATGCAGAGGACCATTTCTCCTGCCACCCCTTCTCCCCCCTCTGTCAAATGTCTGTTGATGTATGAGTTGATTTTGGATCCAGGGTTTAATTGCTGATACTTACGTTTTAACCCTCGTGCTTGTGCATTATTGGAAGCAACAGTAAATCAACAGTTAAATTTAGAAGGAGAAAGACTCAAAAAAATAATTCTGAGCCTACCAGGATTTGAACCCAAACCCTGTGATATTTGGTTGAGCTATGTATTATATTAACATTGCTTCACCGTTATAATCTTTTTAAGGAACAACAAACTCTGTCGATTGCAAAGGCAGGTATCATTTGTCAGCTGAATGCAAGAACGTCTGTGTTAGCCGCCGCCAATCCAGTGGAATCGCAATGGAACAAAAATAAAACCATCGTTGAGAACATTCAGCTGCCTCATACCCTATTATCAAGGTAAGTTAATGTTCATGTATTGTATTAAGTTGTATTGACAATTAAGTTAATGAATTAAATTATTTATAATTAGGCTGAACAGTCTAGTCAGAGTCGAGTTATCACTTTGAATATTTTTCCTGTCGTGTACATATTCAAGGAATTTTTGGATAGCAATTGCGAATATGTTTGATACCAGTACTTGTTATACAACAAGCAACCGAAATTTTCCTTGCAAACAAAGACATGTAATTTTTGGTACTTGTAATCTCTTTTTTGAGATGGCCTGCTTTATACAGCTTAATTTTGATCCTTGTTATTGAATTGCTGCTTTACTTCGTGTACTGACTTGTGCAGCAATTGACATGCCATGACATGTATTGTACTTGCTGGCAGTAGGTGTCTTGAATATATGTCAAAAATGTCTCAAGCAGAAATTTTATTTACTTGTATTCTGAGAGTGTTTTGGTTTGGTTGACTTGTCCTTATTCCTTTCTCAGATTTGACTTGATATTTTTGATTCTTGATCCACAAGACGAAATGTATGACAGACGTCTTGCGCAGCATCTTGTTGCTTTGTATTATCGAACAAATGAAGAAGAAGAACAAGAAAATTTGGTGAGTGCATCCTAGGATTTTTTCTAACACATTTTTTTTGCATGTAAATGGGATTTCCGTCATATTTTTCGCTCGCAATTTGCAGCTTTTTTGTAGTATTTGAGGTTCACATGGAAACCTTTGTCTTCAAGATTTTCTTAAGTTCTGAACCTTATTTCACTCATGCATAACATCACTCAAAATACTTGTTCCTTTTACTACTACAAAAGTTACTCTGTAAAGGATAAGATTTGAAAAGACATTTATAAGGTAAACTAAAATTGTTCTCTCATAATAAATCCTTAGTCAGTTCAATTCAACACTAGCTTTGAGAAACTCTGTTAACCTATAATTGTTGTTAGCCTCCTTAACCCTTTCACTACGGAAGGTGACACACTGCCGCCTATGTTTTTTATGCAAGGGACAGAAGGCAGTAGACTGCCAAGCTCTTAACTAAGGTGCAGTTACCTAGGTCTGTTTCTTTTACTGCTACGGCCATGCAAAAACATTTTAAAAATAATTAACATTGGATTGGGGTTGCTTCACAATATGTTTAGCTAACCAGCTAATCAGCACCTAAAGCCAGGTGCATTCCTTAATACTATACTGTATGGTATGTTCACATGCAAAATCACTTGTAGTTCGTTGATGTAACGTATGTTTAGTTCATTGTTCTGCATTCTTATAAAATGATTGCATATTAGGATTAGCATTGTGCCTTTTGTGCAAACTGGTTTCTAAATATAATGATTGCATATTATGGATTAACATTGTGCCTTTTGTGAAAACTGGTTTCTAAATATAAGTACATGCTTATTTTTGAGGGTGTGCCCATATGTATGTGTGCATGAGTGCATGTGTGTGTTTATATGTAGAAATAAAACTAATATTTAATATTAGTACTTAATAACAGACATCTGTTTCTTTATTTACATGACTCTGTTTTAGTAACATACCACACGAAGTTATTGTCAAATGTGCAAAAGTCAATGTGGCCCAGTTAAAAAGCAACTATGTAATGAAAGGGTTAAGCAACATTATCAGTGCATAAAGAGTTGCCTCTAAATGTTTTGTTTGAAAAGTTTGCTAATGATTAAAGAAATTATTGCAATAGAATTGAGGATACATGTAGATATAAATGTTATTAACAGTGATTAAGATTTAAAAATGTGATTACAGAATATCGAAGTTATGCTTCTTAAAATCGTATATTTAATCTTTACCTTTAGGACATGACTCTCCTCAGAGATTACATATCATACGCTAAAACTTACGTACATCCCACCCTGAGCGAACAGGCTGGTCACTCTCTCATTCAGTCGTATGTGGAAATGCGAAAAATTGGCAGTGGGCGTGGTCAGATTTCAGCTTATCCTCGTCAGCTGGAATCCTTGATACGTCTTGCGGAAGCTCATGCCAAGATGCGGTTGTCGAATGTGGTCGAAAATATTGATGTTGAAGAAGCTCGTAGGTTAGAATCTGTTATGGTTGTTAAAAATGTATTATTCTTTAAAAAATTTTCTCATAGTAACATAGTATCATCTTAGTTTTTTTATCCTTAGTTTACCTAGCAGGATTTATGAATGAACCTTTTCTGGATGTGATTTGAAATTGTTGTTCACTTTGTTCACTGCTTAGACGTCGGATGGAAGGCAATTTCTTGCTTTCAAAAAATTTATATATATTAACGATGGTACAAACTCATAACAAATTGAATTTTGAAACCAACCTGTAAAACAGAAAATGTGAAAAAGTTAGGACACTGCTCGGATTAGACCAGGGACTTTCTACTCTGAAGGCAGAGGCCGTATACCCACCCGTCGTGACAGTCCAAAGTTTATCCCATAAAGCTGGCCAGCAGTTTCAGCAATTCCAATGTTAGATCGCCCACACTAGAAGGATTTATACTAATTAATTTTAATTTTTTATTAATTTGAGGCTAAATTTTTTATGGGTATTTAATTAATTATTTATGACATTATTGTTATTATGCAAATAAACAATTAATTGAATTTTCCTTTTCTCCATGTTTGGTTTCGAAATTAATTCTGGGTTTGTTCCATCGTTAGTAATAATATTGATGTTGACACTCTAAATAATTAATTATACAGATTGATTTTTTTTCATATTTTTTGCTCTGTAAAATTGAAAATCTGATCTGGATAGTTTTCTCTTCGTCTTTGTTTATATGCGTCAAATATTGTGATAAAGTATTTTTTTTATTATTAACTCTTATTAGTTTTGAAATGTTATACATTATATTGTTTTTAACAGACTTCATAGAGAAGCAATGAAGCAATCAGCTACAGATCCCGTTACAGGAAAGATCGACATCTCTATTCTCACGACTGGTATGAGCAGTGCGGCTCGCAAACAGAAAGCTGAAATAGCTCAGGCAGTTAGACAGATAATTCAGAAGAAAGGTAGAATACCATCTGTGGATAAAGACAATGTGTACGCGGAATTAAGAGAAAGTTCCGATAAGGTGAGGATTGATTGCTTATTCTGCATTAGAATGTTTTTTAATAGAATTTGCTTGTCAAAAGTTTTGCACATTTTTTTAAGAACTTTGGTTGGTCTCCGATATGAAGAAAAAGGGTGAGCATCGAAAGTTCGAATATGATTTGAACAAGTTCTTTAATTTGAATCCGATTCTAACCTAAAATTATGGATTTGAATAGTTCACTATTTAAACTATACGTATTTAAAACATTTAAAACAGCAGCCAGTCAGCAAGTTTCTGTGCATAATTTTTAAACAAATATTTGTACTTTACTGCAGAACAAAATCGAGTAATATGCATGATTTTTGCAAGATAGGTTTTGATTTGAAAATCTTTAAAACTGAATTTTGAGTTCGATTCTGACTCGAAATCTTGAATTTCGGTTTGACATTAGAAAAGCTCATGTTACAGCATCATATTTTCCTTCTAGCCAATACATATTATTACTGCCCACAAAATGAAAGGACACATTTAAGACATTTTGCACACGATTATTAAAGCCACAAATGCTTTATGTGACTGTTGGATTGCAAACTTTTTGAAGTCATATAGAAATTGCCCTTGTGTACAATGACGTAACTGAAGTAGCGCTGACATAGCAAAACTATAATGTGTGTCATTTTGTTTTCAAACTATCTTATAATTTTCATCCCCTGCATGCTGGCAAGCACTTTGACACTCAACGGTAGGGCCTACTCAAAGAGTTGTTTGTGGTGTGAGTAGAGCCTGGCTCAATATCAAAGCTATCACTCTAAGTGGAGTCACTGAACCAGTAAAGATGTCACAGCCATGTTAGATACACATTCTCTATCCATGTGGTAGACAGCCAAGTTTATGAATGATGCTTCCCAAAGTGAGTATTGAACCCACGTCATTCGCAAGAAGCACAGATACCGTATCCACTTAGTTACAACTCGTCCTTGTACACCAACATCCTATATGTTGTATGTATGTTTAACATATATATATATATATATATATATATATATATATATATATACACGCTTTACTTTATTTATTTTATGTGATTTATAAACCAGTGTATCTGATTATAGTATTTCATGAGCTGTGCCTGAAAAATGTAGTACATTTTAGTTAAGGACTGACATATACAATCAAGAACATAATTAAACAAATAGTTAGCAATACATCAGCCCACACAGTTAATTCAAAAATACAAGTTTATTCATTAATTGATACTTAATTGAAATATATAAACCTGTAATACAGATACGATAACAGAAAGAATAATTCTCAATGTACATGAACCCGTAAGCAAATGCAAAAGTATAAGTTGTTCAGTAACTATAAAAGTTTTTATCAGAAATCCAATCCCTGTTGAATTAATACAGTTATAAAAACAATCCCAATGTACAGCAGTACACATGGTTGATTGCAAACAATAAATTGTGTGTTAATGAGTGCTTGATTTAAAAAATACATGTATGATGCTTCATCTAGTAAAATAAGATGTGGCTTAGGCTAATGTGTTTGTAAGCAGATGCAGTTTTTTCACCATAATATGAAACAGGAATTAAACAGCAAATTTGTTATTCGATTTAAGATGCTAAATTTCGTATTTAATTCTCTTTCAAAAAACTCAATTTGAATGTTCCATATCGTTTAATTTAAACCCTTGTTAAGTGTTACACGATTTGTTTTCCTACGCATGTACCTGATAAACTCGTAGTACGAAATTACCTTTGCGTTTCTGCACTTCTGTTTTTGTGAGACCTGAAAAGCTTTAATCTTCAAAGAAGAACGAATTGTCTACTAAGTCTTCTATAATCGTATTTACTACAAAATAAAGGGCACTGTGAGATTCCTGATTTTGCTGCATTTAATCTCTTTGTGATCATTGATTGTTTGAGGATCTAATACTCTTTAAGTGTTTATCACTGTTTAGCGAACTGATTTTCTTATCACTTAGTTTGTGTACATTGATCACCAGGATTTCATAATTTTTATCTGCAAGCAACGCAGATCTAAAATAACCTATGCTCTGATTTTTTCATTTTTGTTTTGTTAAACATCAAGTTGCCAAGCACTTTTAACTCATATTAACTCGCAAACACCGAAGGCCATTGAACTTGCAGAATAGACTTGCACCTGGGGTAGGGGCATGGGAAAGATGAAAAATATGAGATTGTTTAATAGCTCAAAATAGGAACCAAACCACCAAAATTAGAGCAAATAAGTAAATACCGAATTTTACCGTGTAAGCGTTATTGTGTTCAGTGTGAGTAAACTTCCCTGGACCAGGTATAGTCAAGTGATAATTAGTCACATGTACTGTACACAGACCGTGAGCTTTAGATTTGACATGAACAAATCACACTAGACCAGGCATGATCAAGTGGTAAACGCTGTTCTACTTGCAGATGTGGATCTGAATTTGTTAGGTCTCATCTTTTTTCCAATGTAGGAGTCAATGTCAATAGTATCATGTTATGCATCTAAACTCATAATTAAGAGCATAAAATTAACAGTCTTTGTTTTCAGAAACCAGTTAAACTGAATAATGTGGCTAGTTACTAGTGAGGTGATAAGATTCTGTGAAGTCAGCATTTTATGATTTCATTAGTGCCAAAAGTTATATGAAATTAAGATGAGTTAACTTTCTTTAACTTAGCAATCATGCGGAAATCAAAACAAAGGTCTTCTTTTACCAGTTGTCCAATCATGATCGCAGAAGATGAAGTTGTAACCAAGTTTAGCACAAATTTTTGTTCCTGTGTATTAAATCTAAAAAAGCTGTTATTTTATATTTTCTGCAGTATATTTTGAAAGCAACTGATCTTACCAAAGTTTACTGAAAAATTGTCATTAAACTGTGTTATGAAGGCAGAAAGGTAAAAAAGTGTTAATTAGTAAGCTTTTCAAATCTAAGATATTCAGCATGGCAGAAAGATTGTCAGTTGTATGTGTTTAAACTATTATACTGGAATCAAAAGTCAAGGTTCAAATCACAGAACATGCTTCCAGTTCAACCTGGGCTAATGTCTTGTTTTTAAACTGAATAACTGGCACAAGTAGACCAGTATTTTAGGTTAAAGTCCTGCACATTAAAATCATAAAAAAATATACTAACATTTTATCTACTATTGTTCTTGGTATGCAATTCTGTTTGTTACTTATCAATTATTCACAGACTTTTAACCCTGTTTTTGCAGGCGGTCACACCACAGATGTATGATGACGCTTTAAGAGATTTACAAGATGATGATTTCTGCGTTGTAACTGGTAAAGTAATCCGACTGACCTATCACTAGATGTTAGTCTCATCATGTATAATCTGCTTAGTGCCCGGTGTAGTGGCTGTCCTCTAGCTATACTTGTGGACAATTTAATACGCCACTGTTAGCAGTAGTTCTAATTGATCGTTGGCTGTGTGGGTAAATGCTATGTGCAGTGTTTATGAAAATCAGCATAATTTGATGATAAACTTCTTCAAGATACACAAGTTGTCGCATGTAAAATTCATTTTTCTGTCGAGCACTATTAAGTAGTTTACTGTTTTAAGATAACTGCCAGTGATAATGTTTCACTCAAGATGTCTGAATGTGATTAGTTGAGAAGTTATACCATTTTTTTACATGTTTTGTTGAGGTAAACTTATTAAAATACAAGTCACCCGAACTGTATAGCTTTTATTGGTGATGTCATATTTTGAAGTGTGACTAATTTTGTTAACGTGTTTTTTTATAATTTTGCCGTACATTTTCTATTGGGCCATTATTACTGGTGTCAGTTGTTTGCCACCTGGTATTGTATATTTTTTACTTACGTTTTTGTTTGTCAACAAGTTTCCAATGACTTTTGAAAGGTAAATGTGATTATGTTCACAAGCAATAAGCTATTTCAGAATTCCATCAGTTGATGATGATTGTAAAAGGTCAAAGATTATTTATAGCACATTAGCAGAGCGTTTGCATACATGGATAATGCCACGCTTTTGTTGCTTATGAAGAAACGCTTATTTACATCAGTTAGCTGCTTCTTCAGCTTAGCTGCGCTATTCGGATAAAATGATCGTCTTAAATTTATATTAATGTTTGTCAAACAACTTAACCTAGCTATTAGTTTATCTGATACTGACATTTATTAAATTCCATAAGAAAATTTGTTTTGTGTTATACTGTTGAAATTTCAATGGCCTTTCTAATTGTAAGGTAACTTGATTATAATTACCCAAGAATATCAGACGACTATTAGTAGTCAGGGATGTTGGGTAACTCACCAGTTAAACTCTTAGTGGTAGTGGTACAAATAAGCTTTGATCTACTGTGAATGCACGTGCACGTAATGAAAGTATCAAGAGCTTATTGTTAAGCGTAAAGCATTTTGTCTTTGCTTAAATAAACCGTAACACATTGCGCTACCTATGTTTGATAAGCAATCTAAGAGTTCTGCATAATTAACCTGCTCCTGACACAGTATAAGTAAATTATTATCTGGTGTGAAATATGCAGTACGGTCTTAAAAAACAACGACCAGCTGATTCTGTACTTATTCTTACTATAACGTAGGGTAATACGTTAGAAACTACCTACACAAAACTGCTGTCTCTTACATTGGATTGATTTTTGACAGTTTTATTATAAATTCCCGTGAGATTAGGTGCTGCTAAATGCATCATCTTTGATGTTCAATAGAACAGCACACTGACGTTGAGCTTTACTAGTTTTTCCATGAATTTTGCACGCAACGAAAATTTTTCATTATGTCTTTCAGTTGACTATAACCGTTGATTCAAAGCTAAACCACCATCATATACAATGTGACATTTCTAGCACTGAATAAACTATTATGCATTCATAAAAAAATTATCTGGATCAACTTTTCTTTTACAGCGTTGATATTTCCTGCATATAGATAAATGTTATCATTCAAATGATTGCAATGATAGTAATAATCTAGTGTACTGTATGCAGTGCAAATACAAGCCCTTAATTTACATATTTTTGGAAGAAGTCCATTTAAGCATTTCTCACTTAATGTTTATAAAAGTCGTATACATTCTAACATTTTCGTTGCACAGCTGAAATGAACACTGCGTGAAACGATAATAATAGTTTTACTTGTACGAAATACTGCACTTTAATGGAGTTTTTGTTTTGTTGATTTTGATTTTCTATTCTTTGATATCAGCTCACGGCAATGACATTACTTTTACTGTATTGTGAAAAGCATTGTCAAGCGTTGTCAATGCATGAGTTGCTAAACTCCACAATACTCCATTTTGACAATTTGTGCAAGTAAACACTAGTGAGAAACAACAGAGTGAAATACTAGACCCAAATAAAATGATTAGTAAAGATTCTACTAAGGACTTCATTATGTTTTATGATGTATGTAACCATGCATTGTTTCGGTGTATTAATGCTCATTATTGATTTTAAATGCACATTGTGTTAGGTAGTCCTATAAGTGGGTGAGTGTGCCATTTTTAACCTTAACCTCAGTCTGTAATGTAATAAAGCAACGAAGCTATTCAAAAGACAGTGTTCTAACTATATATATATATATATATCACAAGTTGATTGAACGTGCCTGTACGAAACTCTTACTTTTGTCAGAAAGGATTCAGTTTTAACAAACCTCCATGCACACAAAACGCATTGCTAGTTTATTGAAGACTGCAAAAATGGTTTGTAAAAATAATGAACATTTTTTTTATTCATATCCATGGACGACTGTTTTACACAAGTATGTAATTCCAAGTTCATTCAAAACCCATAAATTTACACTGTATTATAAATTAGCATATTAACATAACTGCGCATAATTAATTAGAAGTGACTAGTAGTAATTAATTTACGTGGTGTGATTCTGAGATTATAACGTGGCTCGCTCAAAACAAATAGCTTTATAAAGCATGAATTAAAAAACAGCACAATTTCACAAAATAAATTGCAACTAAATTTGATTAAATCAATACGAAATTAATTATTGAATTGGTTGCACTGCAACATAGAATTTTGACAAAAGTTGCTGTCACGTCGCAATTTTGAACTCGTTATACTCCTAGTCATTTACTTAATTTAATGACAATAAAATTTCATGGTTCAACAATTATACATGTACTTGAATTGTTCCTTGAGTCAAGAGTAAGTTATGTGTGAGTCAGTTCGTACGCTAATGATCTAGTTAAGTCATTGTATTTTCATCTGTTGATTGAACCTACACACATTAAGCCTCCGACACATGCGAATAATTGCCGTCATCGCTTAGCCGTTATGCCATTGTGCGTATCCTGCTGAACATGGAGTGTTAAAATTTCAAGTTCACATCAGTGGAGACGCAACAATTGGGATGTAGCTAAGTCAGACTGGCGTTTTATAAACGTGTGTAGAAATTACGCTAAACTGAGAGAATGTTCAAACAATTGTCTGTGATTATTACTATTACTGACGAAAACAGTCTAGGCAGAATTTTCTTGACATTTGTGGAAAATGATGTACAATGAATTGTTTGCAACAACGGGCGCTGACATGGTAACGGGTTTGTAGCCCAAGTTTCCTTGTTAAAAACGCGATGGTATTCGGGCTTTTGTCAACCAACTTTTTACTTCCAACAAAAGTCGTGCGTGTGTCGTTTTCATCTAATTTTTAGACATGACCTTTCCGAGTTTTGGTTTTCCACCATTATAGCATGTAGTACAAATACAAAATATGGGCTTTCAACTTCTTGGTAAAAAGCTTGTCTCTGGTGAACGAAACAATTGTTAGAGAAATCAAAACATTTTGTTGACAGTTGAGATTTTACTCAAATTCTCCAAAATTTACCCAGTTGAGATTTTGGTTAAAATTTGTCACCGCCTTTCAAAGTCCGTTATCATCAAGCACTTCTAGAACTAAATGTGTTACATGGTACCTAAGTTATAGTGTTTTCCAAGAGTAAAATGGTACCTGTTTTTAATAAATACCCAGCTGAAAGTTATATTTATTTTGTAATAAGTATACTGGCGAAAATGATGAAATTATCCACGATGTATGTTATTGGTTATTTTAGCCCTATAAGACAAATAGTTTATCTTTCTTTGTGTACGTGCGTGCGTGTGTCTGTGTGTGTGTGTGTGCGCGCGCGTGCGTGCGTGCATGTGTGTGTGTGTGTATAACGAACAGCTGCCAATTTTGTACAAAAATTTGCGTTTGCAAGTTAATGTAACGAAAGGTGCCGCAGAAAACGTACTGAAATTGAGGCTAGAATAATATTATAAGCAAGTAGCCTACAAAGTTCAATTTTCACAGCGCCATTAATATTACAGTATATTAACTTTTCACTGTAAAATTAACTAGTTATAGGTTTTTAAGTCAAAACTTTGCATGTCAAAAATTAGATGCAAAAACAATATCTGATATAATCATCAGCTGAAAAATTGTTGCGTTGACGTATAAAGTACTCAATAAATGGTAGCAAAATAATAAAGAAATAAACAGTTTTCCATTAGAGTCTTCACCAGAGAAAATGAAGCACTGATAAATATTTGTTGCGAAGAAAAAATGGGACTTAACCCTCTGGGTTACGGTATAAGTGAAAATTTCCGCACAGAGCCATTTGATGTAAAATAATTAAACCCAAAAATTGCTGAGTGCTGGGATGAAATTCCCTTTAAAGAAGTGAAGAAACGCCTTCGTCTAGTTTGTCGTGAACACATAGAGGACTTTAACAGTAGTGACCAAAAAAATCTGGCTTTTATTTTTTTCTTGTTGATTATAGAGGCATTATCCTAATCGAAACTTCGGCAGATTTTTTGCGCCATTTGATATATTTACTGTCTGTTAAGAAAAACGCTTCTTGGTGACGGCAAATATTCCATACTAAAATCCATACTGACTATAAATGACCGTATTTGCAAGATACAATTCATCCGATAAACCCTAACAAGCACTGATGCAACCTACTTACCGCCAGTTCATCCAATGAATCCTAGATTGCATTACATTGCACTTTACATTACATTTAAACTACATTACACCATGCCATATCGCTACAGTTCACAGCAATTAATTACACCTTTTCACTTTCTCTAATTAAATTTCCAGTTTACAAACATGTGAGAAAATAAAACTCCGAGACAAATATATGCCAAATTTTTAGGCTTGCAACAGTTAATTAATCATTTTCGTAACAACTTATCAAATGTCGACAAAACCTACACAATGAAACAAAAGAGCCCATTATGCATAAAATTTGCAAAAAAGGAAGGAAATTTTTACGCAAAAAGTCGTGCTAAATCAGCCTTTTCTTACGTTGGCAATAACAAAAAAACAGAGAGAAATAATTAATTTTAAGAGTGTAGTAACAAACAACTCAGTTTTTTTCTATTAAGGATTATGCTTGTTTTATGGTTCATTTCTGGCAGCATTTGGACTCGTGTATGAAGGCTGGTAGTGTCTCCTTTCTACGACTGTTGCTAAGGGATCCTGGTATAACGCCATTGCACAGCCTTTGAAATAATAGTTGTGGAAACACACAGCCCTAGAAAGCAAAAACAGTTTAATTTCTGAAATTTAAAATTTGTTTGTATGTATGTTTCTATGTTTGTCTGTTTTTTGCTTGTTTTGTTCATTTGTTGCCTGTTTGTCTTTTTGTTTGTTTCATAGATTGTTCTTTCGGTCAGTCGGTCGTTCGTTCGTTTGTTTGTTTGTTTACTTACAAATGATTCTGAAACAAATGACTTATACATTCCCTTCACATTTATCTGTACCGCACAAATTATAAATATTTAACTGTGATATATAAATAACACATATAGAATGCATGAGAGAAGCCATCCAGCTAAGCGACGCTTACAGAAAGACCATTCTTAAATCAGTTATTATTCAGTTCAACAGAAAGGGGAACTTACGGTGCTGCTGAACAGTTTTCTTCTGTTAAAGATATAAAAAATTGCTCGTATTTATAATTTATGCACCTTAGCTCTGATGATCGTTATACAAATTATAATTACGCCAGGAATAATTGTTTACCACTTGCAAGCCTTCATTTTAATTAATCGCTTGCGCGAGAACTGTGAAGGGTATTTGGGGTTTATAATATTCGTATTGACATTTTCAATTTACGCAACAATTAATTCTCGCTAAATAATTATCGCCGCTGAGAACTAGTTCAACAAAATCAATGGGTTTCCAGCTTTTGTACAAGCCTGTCCTTGTGCTAGCTTCCAAACCTAGCCTACCTATGTTCCACTTTTGGTGATTATAACTTGTAGATTTTATTGTGCTGGCAAAAACCCATAGAAGGCAGGTAAACGGACACACGCGGCTGAATACAAACTGTTTTCGCAAACAAATGTTCTCTACTCCTAGTATTTGTTCATGTTGTGTAATCAACACTTGAAATAGCTTTTTTGAGAAAATTATTACACTTTAGCAGTTTGGCTTCATTTTTGCATAAATGGCTGCTATAGAAAATATTTTTTCATAACGACAGCTTTTTAAAACAACATTTTATCAAATTATCACTCTCACGCAAATTTACATGTTTTAATATGTATACAATTTACAATTAGCAACCGAAAGTGAGAATTTGTTTTTATGACAATTGAACATTCTGAAGCTGAATCCGTTTAGTAACTCTCGAATAAGAACTAATTTAGACCTGCGTCTAAGCTATTATATTACGTGTATCTCATATGCATCAGATTCAGAGTAGCATAGTTGTTCTGTTTGAGTATGAAAAATATGGGTCACAGCGAAACTCAAAAGTATTAAAAATTTACATATCAGAAGCACGATAATAGTAACAAATTAGGTAGGAAAACTTTTTGCAAATAAGATCAGAAAGTTGTTTTGCAGTTTAATACAAAACGTATTTGTATGTGACTGACGCAAACGCAACATAAGACCTCCACATTATAAAAAATGACTAGAACAACATATGACTCTGACTTTTTATCCCGGATGTAATGATGCGTTCAGCAGAATTATTTGTCTACTGGTAAAACATATTGTATTCAGCATATTCACGTGTGTTTTTCCTCACATGGGAGTAGCTTAATGGATTCTAAGCTTCCTACGACGAATTAGTATTTGTGACAACCACCCATTAAGCATATCTCGTCTCCTGTATGCAAAGCTTCATGTTGACACAATAGACAATGTACACGAGAGTGTCAGATTCATTTGTGTACATGAACGGTTAATGTATTATCTTTGTTAAGTAATTAATGGAAAACTTAATTATCTTCATCATTATCGACTATAACATCAAAGGTCTCAATGTGAATTTCAAGAAGGGCTGTAGAGCATCTCTAGCTAACTGCCGTAGGTGGCGAGATTTCACTTTTCTTTTCCTCTCTCTCTCTCTCTCTCTCTCTCTCTCTCTCTCTCTCTCTCTCTCTCTCTCTCTCTCTTTCTCTCTCTCTCTCTCTGTCTCTCTTTCTCCTCCCACTCTCTCTCTCTCACCCTCTTTCTTTACCCTCACTCTTCCATTGTTTCCTCTACTAACTTATCAAGATTAATCTTACCGGCATTTGCTGTGAAGATTAGGTAACCGAAACATCACATGACAATCTTCGCACACTCTGTCCAACAATCCAAGTTCTTCTGTCGTATATTGACTACACTTTTCCCTCAATTTCAACCTTGCTCGAGTCTCCCTATTAGTAAAGAACTCATCTCCTGATATGTCTAATGCTGCTGTTATGGCTAATATTGCAGTTAACACGAATCCGAGGAGCAGATAATGCCGTGTTGTCAGTTCCATTTCTACAAATAAAAACGAAATTATCATTTTCAGAAATCAAAGTGATTTTGTTGCATATTTTCTTGGCAGGTATGACGTGTGTTGGACAAGAATAGTGAAAGTGTTCAACTCATCTAAGTTAGGATACATCTATAGACAATAGACGTTACAGTATAATTCTTATCTTTCTTTTTATATGGCTCCCATGGTTTAAATCTTGGTGAACGTTTACGCTTTTATCTGCATCTTTACTTGTTTATGTATCTTCCACAGAAGCATTTTTGTTTCACAATTACGACCTATCTTGTGCACCAAGTTAGTACAGATTGCAGACCAATGTCAAGCTATTCCTTCGGCAAATGTAAGCAGATTTTTCCCAATTTTAAATATAATTTTCAACGAAGTACAGTTCTTTGTGGTCTATGTAGAGAGGTAGTGAATCTATTTCGTCAAAGCAAATTTCCTTAATTTAACGTTTTTGCGATGTACAGTAATATTTCTTAGTCCATTGTAGGTACGAGGCAAATCAAACTACATAGAATTCTTTTAGTGTGTTTCAAGAACTTAGAGTCGAACAGTAAAACACATTTCAACGTGCTATAGAAAACCAGCAGAATCTTCTTATACGCTATATCCATTTCCAAGGTTTAAAGCTAGAGGTAGATCCGTATGGTACACGGTACAGTTTTTTGTGACTCCTGTTAGATTCGAAATTTCTTTTGACTTCATTTAACGACTTTGACGTAGTTTTGCTGCGCATACCATTCCAGCTGTTGACTACTCGATTGCTGAAGGTGTACTTCCTTACATTCTGTCTGGTTCTGGGTTTGTAGAATTTGTTCTGTGGCACACACAAAAGTTGTCAGCCATGATGTCCTTACAATATGCTAAATTGGTCTACAGTCCTTTTAACATAAAGTAAACCTCTGAAAATGTAAGCGGAATTTCCTAAAACGTATTTCCTTTTAAAGTGAGTGTTATTCCCGAGCCCCAACGCATCAAATGTTAGCTTGAAATTGTAAAGCAATTAGGGAAACCAACTAACCTAAATGAAATCATATGGCCAAGCATTCAACGCTCGATTGAATAAAATAGCTTAAATCTGCATTATGAAATTATAATATGCCACGTTTTCGTTACAGTCATTTTATTGCTACCTTTATTCATCTGCTCGATTTTTTATGTTTTTGGAAGTCCAATTGCTTAACGCTTGAATGTTACAAAAAAACTGTAGAAAGTGAACGTTCCTTGCCAGTTTGTTGTGCATTCACACTTAATTAACACATTCTGACAAATCACGCGTCAGCATTTTGTCCTAGCTTTATTGAGGTGTACTATTTTCATTACAAACCTTTGCTTCTTTCTCTTTTCATTAGACAGCACTGACTAGTGGCAATCGTGATTAGATGCGTGTAACATGACAGTTTGGCACGTTATTAAATGATTATAAGAATAAAGCCAAATTTCGCTATGTAACTTGTCAAGAATAATACGGCGCATTACAAAAATTGAGCAAAGTGCATTGTTTGGCAGTGTTTAACCATTAATTTAGTAGTTTTGTCATTTGGAAATCTTACTTTCAGCAGACATAAAACAAGCTTGAATGGCCACGAGTGCCACTATGATTTTCATGGTTTTATTGATGACTAGCGACATCTACTTGGACTGTTTCATCATTGTTCCTGTGACATCGTCAAGTGATTATTGGCACACTCAATAAAAGTATGACACTCTCAGTGGCCGTTGTACCGGCTTATTTACACTTTACTACTTCAATGTCACTGTCAATTTTTACGAGTTTCATTACGATATTAATTTTCGTCTTCCGGTATGCTGTTGCAAATGCTTTTTCAAAAATGCACCATTGAATTTTCGCATGTGTACTACAGGCACAGGAAGCTCATGTCATTTCAAAGATTATCAACATTATTGATACAATAAACTTGTGCAAAATAATCTCCCATTGATTCATTAATTGCAATTATATAATTATGTAAACTGCAAAGGACTACTGAACTACAGGAGAGAATAGTACCCGCACAAACTACAGGAGAGAATAGTACCCGCACAAACTTGTATTTATAGTTTTGCAAATTTGTCCATGTTTTTACTGAAAATTTAATATTCATAGGCTGATAAATATTGCAACTCAGCCTCCACGACAAGCCTCATTAAACTACCACTCATTATAAATTCATGTGGCTTTTCTCGAATGACAGTTGTGCGCTCCGTGGTCATTAGTTCTGTACACGTTTGAACTGTGTAAAAACAGCAGTGTAATTTTACATCTCAGTCAAACTATGAACAAAACAACGTAATCACAGCTAGTGAAATAGGATCATAAAGACCTATAAGGGCAGAATGATCAAGCTCCCTGTGCTTTTGCGATAAGTATTTGCTTGAATTTCGGGAAAAATGACAAGCGCAAAAGAACGAACCACCGAACTCTACAGTGTAAGCGCTATTTCTCTGGAATCTACAGAAAGAGGCTCCAGCGATACATCCATAACTGCACGATTCAGCAACTTGGCTGAGACGACAACCATGCACGGTGTTGCAAACATTAAGAGGTCAAAAACCAAAGCAAGAAAAATCGTTTGGGCCGCTCTAGTTGTAACTGCTATTTTCATTTTTCTTTACCAAAGTGGACAACAGGTGGAAAAGTACGCTTCTGCTCCAATAGAGACAAGAGCAACCGCCGCCATCTTTTCTTCGGTTCCTTTACCTGCTGTAACAGTTTGCAATAAGAATAAATTCAAAAATTGGAAACTGAAGCAGCTGGGTTGGGATCTTGGTTTACACCAGGATGGTCCTGTGTCGAAGGAAACGGCTTCAAAAATTTATTCTTTAGTAAATGAGACACAAAGAACTGATCTTGGTCATCAGCTACTGGACACCATCGAACAATGCTACTTGCCAGGTTTAAATATCTTCGAGCAAAAGACCATCGATATCAAAGAGAAGTTTCTAGTTTCAAGCACGTCGAAATACGGGAACTGTTTTACGCTGAATCCTAACTGGACTTCGATTCACGATAACTACACTTTGAGGAGTCTGACTATTGATGATGCCATAGGAGGTATAATTTTGAATCTTAATGTAGAAGAGTCCGAATACCAGTCACGTGAAGACTACAACGACTCTACAGAATTTATAAAGTAGGTTAACTTCGTAATTCATCACTGCAGGTCGCCTATGTAAAATTGAGTATCATCGTATCTATTTATGTAGTTAAAATATTTACGGTTGTATATATTTTGCGTCATGGGCCTTCTCGTCGACAAGTGCCATTGAGCCCAGGACGGTTCGAATGGACAGACTGTTTAACAACTTGTTCATAATTAATTAATCACATTAACGATTAATCAGACGAGAAGAAGCGGTCCATGTAAGATCATGATGATTAGTCTTTTTTTTTAAAATACATATTTACATAAAGGGGCCTCTAGTTGCAGGCAAAGTTTAACTTAATTATAAGTAGGTACGCTTAAAGTTGATGTATTAATTGCACAATGTTTAATATATGTGCAGCAAATACGACATTACTAAGATTGTCAAACATTATAACATTTGCCACTATTAAAATTATCGCGCAATATGCCATATCGCTAGTTAACCTTAGCTAATATTTATCGTAGTTGCTATAAAGAATATTTGCATGTGAGCACATCTATGACTTGTTTGTATATGAGCTATATGATTGAAAATTTTCGTGCGGAATAAAATGAATTAAATTTTGTATATCAATTAAACATTTAGTTGATATGTCAATATTAGAACATGTCTCACTAATAATAAAATTTTCTACCACAATCTTTACAAAGGGGTCAATTAAAGATTTCCGTCTTAGAATGTAGATGTCGGAAATAATGCCATCTGTTAATTCTCTTCTGAAGTTTAGCCTTTGACTTACAAGGCTTCGGTATAGTAATGAATGTTCAACTGTTTGTTGCCCCATCATGCCACAGACCCACAGTGTTACGTTACTCGATGGAGGTATAAATTGTGCAGAACTTAGTGACAAAAAATCGTTAACGAAATGGGAATCTAAACTAACTAGATATATGAATAGAAAAATGATCTAGGCAACTAGCATGAAATGTGATATATGATAAAAACTCACTAACTTATCTAACCTACTATTTTGCAGTGGCGAAGTTTTTTGCTTACCGTAGGGATACCACAGCATCTAGAATATGCGCCAAAAATGGCTATAACTATTTTAAAGTCATTTTATGCAAAAATACTTTAGCCTTCGGCAGCGAGTTTAAATTTAAGCAATGAAGTCATACGCAGTTTTATTCTTAATACTGATTTTAACTTTAAATATTTTTGCCAATTGGGAAAATACACTTACTAACCTGTTTTTACATATTTAGCGTACTATTTCTCTGTTCTTTGTGAAAATATTTATTTTATTTGTCTTGTAGTAATATTTTTAATTGTGTTTTTAACTAAGCTTTGTTTATTATTCTATGGTACTTTTTATGTAGTAAAATAAACGTAAAATAAATAATAATAACCTCAAGGTCTATGCAGTTGAGAACTTGACCACCAGTCCAGTAGTGACATTAAAGGGTCAAACCCAAAGCAGATACACAGGTTGAATGCAAGTCAGTTTATAAAGTCAGGGAACGCATGACATTGCGCAAATCTACAGTAGGTTAATGGCGTTTAAAAATGTAGCGGTTTGAGAAAAGGTCAGTAAATGTACTTACTTTACAATACAATGTTTTACAATAAAATAATGTTAACAAACATGGATTGTTTTCTGCAGGAGAGCTGATCGCGGATTTTGGGTGTACATACACGATCCGAAGCAAATGTATCATATGGAAGCTGCAATAACCCTCCCTCCAGAAACTCATATGTTGGCATCTTTAGAGGTATCAAAATGTATCTTTTGTTTTGTTTGTTATTGTGCAGCTACAAAATTCAAAGATATTTGTTTAGTAGGCCTAGGGTGTTAAGCTTTACTGAGTACTTCAGCAACTAATGTTGCCAATGTGCTGTTTTAACCATCAATTTAAGTGCAAACAAATGGGGGCTAATAGCATGGCACTAGCATAGCGAATTTCAAAAAGACGTTACAGAAATACAAACGTAAATGGGAATCATTAAAAAATAAACAAGTGAAACAAATAAACACAAGGAATATGGCACTGGTCTTGTTCTGATCCAGGAAGTCGGTCAAGTGTTGAGCAAGACGAAGTACCATGATAATAAGATTAATATACATCAAGAGTCGGTATCATATTTTGTTCGTTTTTTGCTTGTTTGTTTGTTTGTTTGTTTACGTGTATGTTTGTTTGTTTGTTTGCTTAGTTCGTTGGTTGGTTAGTCGGTCGGTCGATCCGTTCGTTTGTTTGCTTGTTTGTTTGTTTGCTTCTTTGCTTGTTTACTTGGTTGGTTGGATGGTTGGTTATTCAATCGGTCGGTCGGTTTGTTTGTTTGTTTGTTTCGATGTTTGTATGTTTAGTTGTCCGTTCGTTCGTCCGTCCGTCCGTCAGTTCGTTCGCTGGTTTGTTTGCCTGACGAACTTTTTATATCTTCACCTCTTTTATCTAACTTTGTAAAACAGTAAATCATGCCAAGCACAATAAAAGAAAGTATTAAAAGGTATCAGGGACATTTTTTCTTTTTCAAGAGTAGATGGCAAATCTACCGGATAACGTAGATTGTTCTATGATTACAGGTGTCAGCAATACATCGTAAAAAGCGCCCTGGACACGACTGTATGGAAGACATCGACGTCAATCATAATGACTCGTATATTGATGTCTTCGCAGAGATATATGGAACTGAGTATGGAATTCATTCTTGCTTAAAGACATGTGCTCAACTAAAAGCCATCAGGTTTTGCGGTTGTTCTTTACCGGATGTTCCGGTGACAGAAAGGTTAGCCTTGATTGCAACAGGCGGAGACAATGATACTGTGCACACATGCACACACACTGATATGGATCAATGCTGGAAAAATGTCACACTTTCCGGTATCTATGATAAAAACGCATGCCGATGTCCTCCAAAATGTCACTTCAGGAACTACCAGATGTCAGTGACGACGTCACTATTGAAAGACGTTGCTACGAATTCGAAACTTCGTCGACTTTCTCCAATCGAATTAAAAAAAACCGACATCGATTTGCGTTACGAGCAGAAATATGCTGCCAAAGGAGCAGGGGATAGGGCTTATGGTGTGGAAACTGATTTCGAATCTCTAGTGAAAAATTCCTATAGTCAACTTCAGGTTCGACTGCAAAGTATCGTTCAGCAATCAGTATCAGAAGAATATGCTTATGAAGGAGCTGATCTGGCAGGAGACATAGGCGGCTTGCTGGGCTTATACATTGGACTGTCTGTTCTTACCGTCTACGAAGTAGCCGAGTTTTTTGCTGATATCATTTTTCTTTTACTTAGAAGAGCTTTACGGTAACCATTTATCGAACTGATTTGAAATGGTTTCACCAATTTTTTTTTTCAAATCTCTGTTCTCGAATATTACACCATAATAAATTCATAGGTAGATAGATAGATAGATAGATAGATAGATAGATAGATAGATAGATAGATAGATAGATAGATAGATAGATAGATAGATAGATAGATAGATAGATAGATAGATAGATAGATAGATAGATAGATAGATAGATAGATAGATAGATAGATAGATAGATAGATAGATAGATAGATAGATAGATAGATAGATAGATAGATAGATAGATAGATAGATAGATAGATAGATAGATAGATAGATAGATAGATAGATAGATAGATAGATAGATGCCTAGATAGATAGACAGATAGATAGATAGATAGATAGATAGATAGATAGATAGATAGATAGATAGATAGATAGATAGATAGATAGATAGATAGATAGACAGATAGATAGATAGATAGATAGATAGATAGATAGATAGATAGATAGATAGATAGATGCCTAGATAGATAGACAGATAGATAGATAGATAGATAGATAGTAGATAGATAGATAGATAGATAGATAGATAGATAGATAGATAGATAGATAGATAGATAGATAGATAGATAGATAGATAGATAGATAGATAGATAGATAGATAGATAGATAGATAGATAGATAGATAGATAGATAGATAGATAGATAGATAGATAGATAGATAGATAGATAGATAGATAGATAGATCGGTCGGTCGGTCGGTCGGTCGGTCGGTCGGTCGGTCGGTCGGTCGGTCGGTAGATAGGTAGGTAGGTAGGTAGGTAGGTAGGTAGGTAGGTAGGTAGGTAGAGTAGGTAGGTGGGTGGGTAGTTTTGTTTGTGTTTATGGATGGATGGTTGGATGGATGGATAGATGGATGGATGGATGGATGGATTGGTTGTATGGATAGATAGATAGATGGATGGGTGGACGGACGGACGGACGGACGGACGGACGGACGGACGGACGGACGGACGGACGGACGGACAGACAGACAGACAGACAGACAGACAGACAGACAGACAGACAGATAGATAGATAGATAGATAGATAGATAGATAGATAAAGAAAGAAAAACAGTTAGGTCTGGTCTCGTTAGAGCTTGCCATAATATATATCTGTTAGTACAACGTCCTTTGCGTAATTGTTTTCCATATTTTTAAAGCTCAGAAACCGAATATGGTCCATGGTTACACAACTCTGAAAGAATTAACCATCAATGATCCGTAATGTTTTCCTAGACTATCAGATCAATAATAATATAAGATAATTTTCTTTTCCATTACTTTGGGTTTGACGTTACGTTACTTTCTATGGTTTGACGCAGTGCGATTTCGACGCCACATGTAGACTGTAATATTCATTCGCAGAAGCATCGATGGATGAAGTTTTCCAAGCTTTGGATTAACTTACTTATAGTTTGGTCCTTAATTTTGCCACCTTAGAACAAATGGTGGAAGTGGGAGCATGAATCATAATGTTCAATGACTATAATTATGAAATGGTTTAAATAATAATGGTTCAACGTTCAACGCAAAGCACAGGAAAACACTCTTAATAAATAAGCTTAAAAAATTCGTCTTAAAATTTATATCACTTGCATGCTTGTCTTATTGCATAAAGAGCTTGCGTAAGTGGGATGACCGTTAGATGAAGCCACTTTAACGGTAAAAGTCGTTTGAATTAAGTTTAGATAACATTGCATAAACTTTGAAGAAATAGTCAAAGCATTTATAGCACATGCTTCGCTAACTATGCAAAAGTTTCAATTACTTTATCTTACTTTATCAGCAAGATCAGTAATGTATTTTTGGTGAATCAGTGGTGCACACTGGGACGGCGATGCAATGCCTTTTATCGGGTGGCGCGGGTATACTAAATCATTAACACTCTTCTTTTCCAATTACAAAAGTATTTCAAAAAGATAAGCATAATGCCAAGTAATATAATTTTGTACGGAAAGTTTTTTACGGTATACTTTAAAATTTCCTTTTCTTCCCATTTAAACTGTTGAACATTGTTAATTTTGCTGTGTTAAATGATCTAATTTAAGAATTTAAATTATATGTGATAAATATATAAATGCACATACGTTCAAAATTACATCAGGAGATTCTACAACCTCAGCTACATTCTAAGCAATTTCTTGTATAGTCTGTATTACGTATTTAGATTATAATTAACACTGGCGGCTTTTAAAACACGGGATCCTGTTGTGAAGCTGTATTCTGCTCAATCAGTTTTATCTGCTACAAAGATTTTGGAATATAATGCAAAATAACATTTGTGAACCCAACTTTAATTCCTAATGACAAGCATAGGGACAATTAATGAAAACCCCGCAGCTAAGAAACAAAGAAAAAACAATGATAACGTCTCAAACTACCACTGTAGTTTATTTTTAGGTAAAAGGAAAAGGAAAAGGGTTACATAAAATTACTAGTATACTCTTAGGGAGCTGTTTATATTATCAACATGTAAATGTATCACACACATAAGTATAGTTCACTCGCTTCGATCACGCTGTATGTTTCACTTCTGTATGTTCAGTTTTGTGATTGTGGTCGGTGATTTTTACACTTCTGTGTTTTTTCCATGTGCTTTTCTTTGCTGTGTTTTTGTGCGTGTTTTCTATGTGACTGTATCCTTTAAGAGTGCGATATCTTTATGCGTTAGTAATACAAAAGTTCCTAAAAATTAGTAATAGTAATTTTAAATGAGTTTAGGGGATCTTTTTGCCATTTTTTCTTATTCTTTCACCTGATGATACACCATAGCGGTAGTTTCGAACGTCACGCTTTTTTGTTCTTTAATTCGTCTCCTAAGAAAAAGTTTGTGTTTCTAAATTTGTCACAAGATGTAGAAGTGACAAAATGTCAGATTGGTACGGAAGTGCAGACTTGACTGAGATAACTGGACTCAAGTTGACTGCAATAATTGTAAAATAATAAGTCTATGATATCAAGATTGTTTATACATATATATGTTGCTTTGTTGTATGTGTTTACGTGCTTGAACCATTATACCGTAGGTATGTGATTTCTTTGCATTGTTGTGGTCTGTTCTTTTGTTTATGTCTAGTGTGTACAGTTTTGTCACTTTTGTATTCTGTTCTACAGTTGAAGAAACAACACATTTTGTGTGATTTCTCACTAGTATTTGTGAACGTTTGACGCGTTTGTGAGCACGACGCGTCGATATCTTAAAGATCAGGGCTTCACTTAACGAAACAAATGCTGCAGAAGCCATTCACAAAAAACTACAAAGGCGGGAGGTCGATTCCGCTTCGTTACGCAATAAGCCGTCGCCAGAACGCGCTTCCGCGGAACGTAATACGCGTCCCTGATTGCGTCTTAATGCTTCCTAAATGACAGTCAGGTCGTCTTATTACTGGGTACCTGGATAGGATACAGTCTTTTTATCATGTGGGAATTGATGCTGTTTGATTCTGTCTAGTTGGTGTTACTTTTCGAAAAAATTTTTATGCCCCGTTTACACTTTGTTCGTTTTCGCAAACGTTACCGTGCCCTTTCGCTTTCCAAAAGTGAATACTAAAGTGTACTTTTGAGGCACGTTATTACAGAAGTTGACATTCATAAAACTCGCAATGTTTTTCTAATTTTTTACAAGAAAAGAAAGGAAATTTGTCGAAGTTTTCTTATTTGCGTTGTAAAATATCCATTTCTGATTTTCGTTGTATGTTACCAAATAACTTACAACTCAAATCAGAAAATTTTAAACAAATTTCCTCTTTATTTGCTAAGAAATTGGAAAAACATAATCAGTTTCATGAATGTCGACTTCTGTATTCTAACCAATTTAAAATCAATCTGCCAATTTGGCTTCATGCAGAAAAGCATCGTAGAACTCATATCTAACGCATATGAACTTTGCATTAGGCGTAGATTTAATCTAATGGCTTGAAATATTATGTCAATACGCTCGTCTGAAGAAAAACAGATGTCAAAATAGGTGTAAATTATTACTGAAAATGGTAGTCATTGCACTTGGACTTTCTAAAATCGCCCACAGTTACGAAAAGTACTTGGTATTCATCGGGTCGGTCGCACGCGGTCATTGTCGAATGATATTTCCAGTGCACACGCAGGTAGATGTACACTGTGCAGAAATTTAAAAAAATAGTGAAATTCTCAATTGGTAACACTGATTTCGTAAAAAACGTTTTTTTTTTGCAATCAGTAATACCGAGTTGTCCGCAATACGTCTAATTAAACCAGCTAATCCTGACTTAGTTAACTTACTTCAACGTGTTCTAATGCATCACGCTACAAACGTATGCTCAAGGCATTACAAAACAAGCTAAATGTAAATAATGAGTCCCTAGATAGTGTACAAGAAGTTTTTGCGCAATGGTCAGTAAGTGAGAGAAACTCTTATGAGCCACTTCTTACACACGGGGTGAACAACCAGCAAAGATCATGCAAGTCATTCAGTGTCACCTCATGTGCGCCGACTGACCGAAGTTGAGCAACGTTGAGCAGGTAAACGGATAGGTGACCGCTACGAAAATCCTTCTGGGCAGCTTATTTTTCAATGTTGCCTCAGGCCATTCCTCTTATGCAGTTAGTCATTTCTGCCGGTCAAGTGTGTCTTTTAGAAAACCGTCATTAATAGTTAGCTAGCTTCCGGTACTACCACAACCGTTAATACAACAATCAAGTCCTGCATATGAGCTTGAGTGCTGATTTCTAATCATGACGTATAAACGTCGCATTGCCCTACAGACTATTAATGTAAATTAACATACCAATTTATTGGTATTTATAACCCATTACTTGTTTAGCCTAAACGCATCACAATGTCATTTTTGAGCATCTAAAATTTGGTATTCATATTAATCTATTTTTACCGAATAATTTTCAAGAAGTTTTAACTGACCTTGCCAATTTAATTCTTATTAAATAATAATGTTTATTATTCACGACTTTTAGTCAAACAAACATATGTTGACTAGCAAACGCTCTGCGGATAGATAAAAAAATTCCCCATTAATTCCGTACAGAAAAAAAACGTAAGTACATAATGCATTTTTCGGGCCACAAATGAATCCAACAAAGAAATACTCTGGGACTTATTTCCTTATCAGAGAAGCAGAAAACTCTTTGCAGATATACAAAAATGCACAGCGAATACAGTATTCAATACGCAAAAGAGGTTCCTATAAGTTCCATTAGCTTCTTTTTGGTGTAGATAAAAGGAGTTTAGCGTGTAGGTATTACTAATGGTAATGCTGATTCCATTGGTTCCCAATGCGTGCTAATTCAAAATGAACCACGCCTGTCAGTAACTGTCACAATTGCTTGATGAGATGGTAGGTGTCAATATCTGTGACAGAAATTGGCAATAATTACAATTTTGCTTTTCGCCGAAGGTCACTAAAATGGTACTAAGTTCTGGAGAGAAGTTTGAGCGTCAAGCCAAGTGAGTTAACTTATAAAATGCAAGTAAAACTGACCCGAAAGGTACCACGTGATTCATATGTGCAGAATGTTACACGAAGAGAACAGTTCACACTGCC